>LPNX010314161.1:58585-73489 GCA_001517045.1 Pseudotsuga menziesii
CTTTACATGTGAAAACATATGTTCAACAACCAAGAATTGTACCATTGCATATCCTTGACTGGCCAATACACTTTGTCTCCCTAGAAATGAAGATGCATGTAAATACCAGAGAGTTGCTAAACAATGGCAAGCAGCAAGCTGAGTGGTTGAACTTCTGATATCATACTGACAGGATAGTCCAATGCAAAGAATCATCTTTAGCTCCAAAAAAAAGACATAACTGTCACTGTCATGTACTTCTGTAGCTAAGGAGTTTCACACAGTTCCTCTTTTTTCTTTTTTCTTTTTTCTTTTTTCGTTGTTCTTTGAAAGAAAAGAGTGACAAAAAAGTGGATTTAATGTTCATCTAGAAACTTTGATCAAGTGGATTTAATTTGAAGTGTTTGACCTGTCATGGTCTATTTGATCCTCTGACTTTCTTGTTTGATATGGGATGTAGGCAATAGAGCCCATCTTCTTGACTCAGTTTTAACCAAATTTTTGTTTATTCTTAAATATTGAATAATGCCAGTTTCTTCCATTCACACTTATCTTCATAGATTCGTTCAAAATACAAAAAATGCAAAGAGGAACTGGAGATGTATAATAAACATAGATCACACAGTCAGTTACTTGTAGTAAATAAACATTGAAATAAATAGAAAAAAAAATATCATAAATACCAAGAGTAAACATTCATGATGACAGCAAGAAAAATTGGAGATAAATAGCATACATTAGTGCAGAGCATGTCACACAAACAAATAGGCAGAATAAAAAATCACCTTGGAAGTTTCTTGAATAAAGGTATCAAGAACATGGGCTCTCTTCAGCGCACATCCCATATCAAACAAGACAAACAAAGGATCAAATAGACCATGATAGATCAAAAAGTTCAAATCTTAGATCCCCTAGACTGAAGTTTCTAGATGATAATTAAAAGCAATTACAACTATAATTTTAAAAAGCAATTTTAGAGCACCGCAATTTCCATATACAGCTTATACTCGTATCGCTAGCAATGACGCCAACCCAATCTCCTGAGTTGCAATCTAAGTTGTATAGATTGTAACATATTCTCCTGAGCCATCTCATCAGGTTTGCTACTCTGAAAAATTCCAACCATAGTTTAGCGTCCAACTAAAATTCCCTATTTGGGGATAAGCCACATCAGCTGTTGGCTAAATCCCTAGAAAAGCTACAGATCCTTCTTTTTCTATAAAGCTTCCATAAGTTGTTTCTTGGAAGTTGGTACCACTTTCCACTAACAAGATCCTGGCTCACCATTCATGTTAATCTCTTCAATAGTTCAGGTGAAGAGTCTTGCCAAGTCTTAGCTGGGCTGAACACTCACCTCATACTCAGCAGTGCCAGACTTGGCCAAGACTTGCCTATACTATAGTTTGGGTTTTTTTTGTATAAGCCAAGTCTTTCAAGTGTCACCAAGTCTTTCAAGCATCACCAAGTTCTCATTACCGACCAGATTTTATAGGTTATGGATCGACCAGAGCTCTGCATCGACTAGATAGACGAGTAGTCCCCTGCCCTACTACATACAAGTACTTCCATCTCGACAATGCAATATTGGCAATGCATCAAGACAATTTCTAATTTATAATGCTTAAACACAAATTCATTATACTGCTTAAAGCCTACAGAGTTTTTTCAAAAACTCGCAGATCCAATGGCTTCAAACTTACCCCAAATCCTCTGCCTCCACCAGCGATTCCGCGACCTGTAGCTGCTCTTCTTCTTGCCTGCGCGCTCTTGGGAAACTGTTTCTAACCAAACCCGTACCCACACCCAGGAAAATATCGTTGCGGAGGACAAAGAGGCTTCAAACCCTTGCCCCAATTGCAAACTGTGCTTCAAACCCTTGCTCCAACTTCGGGCATTGAGCGTGTAGGTGGTCAACAATTGCAAACTGTGCTTCAAACCCTTGCTCCAACTTCGGGCATTGACATGTCGTCTCCATCAACAAATTTGGCGAAAAGGCTTGATTCATGCAGGTTTTGGTAGGAGTACTTCATCCTTTCTCTGGCTTATAACTTAGCTTATTAGCTATGAAGGGTTTTATTCCTGCGTTTTCTCTCGACATGTGCCCCACTATATGTACTTAAAGGTTAACACGTGCATTTGTATAAATACAAGTGAAGCTTATCTTTAAAATCATATAAAATATTTTTTTATGATCTTTTATATAATTTATCTTATGGGCAGCGGGATATGAATTAATGTGAAGGTTTGAAGTCTTATCTAAGGTATGTTCATGAAAGATTTTTAGACTAAGTCTCTCTAATGTGAAAGTATAAAATAATATATTATGCTAAAGGTCTATCAGGTATGTTACTTATTAATGTTATTTTATTATCTTGGTATCTATGAAAGATAGCACCATGTATATTTAAAGGTAAAGAACATATGAATTATAAACTTGCATTTCTAGAATTTGTCATAAATATGCCAAGATTCCCTCCAATCTCTTTTTCACTTCACTTCATGCTTGTGAATGGTTATTTACTATAGATAACTTTGTTTTTTAGTGTATGGGTGTTCTTGGTTGTATTGATATTTATTGTTGTTGAGTAGTAGCAGTTTTTTTATGCAGGTTGTGTACACGTGTATTTATAGAGGTAAGTTATTGTTTGTTTTTTTGTTTAAATGGTCTACTTTAAATAAGCTTAAGAGCCACATTGGATGGGATGGGTCCTAAAGAAAATATACCTATTTTCTCTCATGCCTGGTGCGAAGGCTCTTTGGAGAATGTTCACGACTAACGGTTTATAGTTTGTGGGATAAACTAATGAAGAATAAATATATGCAAGGAACTTCGGTTGGTTATTGGATTCAATCTAATCCTTCGTTAAAAGGTGGTTTCATTATCTATAAATGCATGATCAAGTCTTTCATACTCTTAGAAAATTGGATTGCTTGGAGAATCGACAATAAGAATCTTGTTCGGATTGGGATTTATCTTGTAGGTAGGTTGTGAAGGTAACTTCAAGCTAACCAAAGATTTATCTAGATTCCTAAGACACTAGGGGTCTTTCAATCTCAACGACGTAGCCATTATGGGGTTGATCGCATGAGATATATTTGAATATTCCTATTAACATGGTTATTGAATAGACAACTTACAAAAATTACACTTCATTGCCAAATTTGCAATTTTCCATGACACAATTAAAAATGACTAACATAAACGACTAATTCATATTCTTCTAGCTAGTCATTTTTTATGTCGTGACTAAATTAGTCATTTATTTTAGTCATTTTTAACTCAGTCACTTATTATCTAGTCATATTTGTTAACTGGTGACTAAATTAGTCATTAATTTTAGTCGTTTATAGTTGATTCAATCAAAATTGCTCATATTTAGTAGTAAATCACTTGGAAAACCTGTGGTGACTAGAATTTTTAGTCACCTAGTAGCTAATTCCTCATTTTGTACTAGTGGAAGTTCGAATTGCTCCGACTGCCGATGTGTATTGTTCTTTTAATCGCTTTCCCGTAGTCAATTCTTTTTCGCCACTGCGGCTCCTAAAGTGGTTAAGCCTTTTAAGTGAAAAGTGCTCCGATTTTCGATTGGGAATTGTCCTGCCCGAAGGTCGTGTGTCTTAGTCTTTTCTTTTCCGTCTTTGCGGCTGTGAAAGTAATTTAGCTCCCGATGTAATGTTGTACGATTTCTGATTAAGTTTGTTCTCGCCCACAGCTTCGAATCGGAGGCTATAGCCTTTTCCTCTTCCGCCGTTGCGGCTGGGCAAAGCCTTTGACTTCCGACGTCAGTAGCCTTCCGACTTCCGCCGTGGTGCACCTGGCCGTTTCCTGTGGAGTAGCCGTGTCAGTTCTATAATCTGTTGTTTTGTTTTGTAATGCAGTCTCAATGAATAATGCACATGGATTAATTGCAGGTGAACGAGGCGCGACGACGTAGAGGAGCAGTTTGGCAAGGATCGAAAGGAAACCAACCAGATCGCTAAAAGGTCCATCGAAGCAAAAGGCAAAGTCAATAACGCTAAAGGCACGAACTGGACTGTGTGTCCATTACTAAAAGAACCATGAGTGCATACAGACAACACAGAAGAATATGAAGCGTTGGAAGAACTGGAAGGAGAGACGTTTGGGGGAATCCCAAATGATTGGTTGCTGTAGTTTAAATACTTGAAAGTTAGAACTTAGAGAGGGATTTTTCCCTGGAAAAACTTGTAAACCATTTTGCTTGTAAGAGGAACTATTTCGTTTTACAATCAGAAATTGCAACTTTTGCCTATTGGAGAAAGTGAAATGTGGAATGTGTCAATGCAATTAAATGAGCAAGGTTGAAGAGGACCTATTTCATTTTCAGCCGTGTTTGATTAGCTGTGAGAGTGTTTTGACTTCTTGAACCTATGTTCTTGTTGGAATGTTCTTCAGTATATTTTGTGATGTTTTCCACTGTGAGTAATAAATGTTGTTCATAAAACAATTGGCTATCTGGTTGTTTAAATATCTGTAATTGTTCATGTGTCTTGAAAGAAGTATCAGCTATCTGTAACTCTTCATAATGCATGTAAAAAATGTATTACTCACCAATGAATGATAATCCTGCTCCCTAGGGATAGTTTAGGTAGTTAGTTTACTTTTCTGTTGTATGCGATTTGGATGCTTGTGAGCCTTAAGACGAGAGGTAAGAACCTGTGCATCACATTGTGACGACTCCTTGCATTTTTATCGCCTTGCATTGTTAATTAGGAACTTACATTTCATATTTTAAGTCAAAATACAAAAACTCGGTGGACCGGGCCGTAACCGGTAAAGCCTTTGTTTTGTACTTGACCTACGGTAGCTGGACCGTAAACCGGATGTATTCCCTATACCAAAAAGTCAACGGGCTAGTTGGGAACATTGACTGGGGAGAATCCCTTACTGTTGTTGCCTGCGATTTTTTGGGCCTCAACATTTTTGGCGCTAGAAGGAGGGCCGCCATTGCATGGCTGGCCGAGGAAACCCGTTTTCCTGATACTTTTCCACCGATAACAGTTCTGAAAGCAGTGGGTTCCATAATCCAATTCCGGAAGAAGGGAATAGAGAACACCTATATTTTGTTGGCAATGAAGTTGTTAATGACCTAAGAAGGCACACTAGGGAATATGTGAAGAAGATTGGATGATTTCCAATTATCCTTGAATTGCCTAGAAGAGAATACAAAAGGAAAGACCGTCCTGTAGTAGAAGACTCAGTGTTGGTTGGAGACTGGGAAGAGCTTGTAGAGACAGCTTTATAGGAGGTTGTATTACCTTTGAACCAAGAAGTCCTAGATACCCCTTACAGTTCTCCTGCTCACACTCCTATTGGCTCACCTCCTCACTCTCCACCCAGACTCATGGCAGGCATAAACACAAACCAACCACCTAACCCGCCTAACCCACCTCCTGCCTGTAGATTCAGATCTCCTTTAAACCTGACCCCTCCATTACATGATTTACCTCAACCCTTTGAAAAGATGCTGCCTAAATTTGACCCCAATGAGAAGATACTAGTAGATGATCACCTGCAGAGTTTTTACTTGGCGATAGAAGGATTGAGGGCTGGGGAGCATGAAGATGTAGTGTGCCGACTATTCTCGCATACCCTTAAAGGAGCTGCAGCTTCATGATATTTTGGGTTTCCTGCTAACTCTATCCCTAATTGGGATACCTTTGAGATAATTTTCAGAAGTAAGTATGAGGTTCAAAAGACTCATGCAGCTCTCATGAAAGGACTATGTGCCTTGAAGAAAGAAAGAAAGGAGAAGGTGCACAGTTTTACTCAAAGATTTGCAGCATACATCAAGAAATTTTCTGACGCTGACAAACCTTCAGACAAGGTCCTAATTGAATATTATACCTCAGCATTAGGCCCTGATTTGGCCATGTTTGCCAAAGGAAGGGCCAATCCTACTTTGGCGGAAACTTATGAAGAGGCAGAAGTAGTGGAAGCTGAAAGAGAAAGTATTGAAGACTATCCCGAACAGTCAGGGGAGAAAGGTGGGGGAAGGAAAGCCTTATTGTTTACTAATCCTAAAGAAGAGAAATCGCCAGAGCTTGAAAATATGGCCAAAATGATGCAGAAGCTTTCCAACAAAATCATAGACTTGGAGAAAGAGAAGGAAACACAAAAGTTTTATAAGCCATATTATAAGAAAAGAGAGGATAAGGATCATTCTCAACCTCCTCCGCACAATACAACATCTATGAATCTGACAGAGGTAGGAATGGATAATTTTTTCACTTTCCACCAACAGCCCTATTCTGAAAAGAATTGTCCTCAATGGATAAACTTGATGACGCTGGTTATGAATCAATTTTTGGATTCTAGATTAACAGAAGAAGGAGAGGAAGAAAGGAAAGATAATTCTACTTCTGCTTCTACTAAAGAATGAGAAGAGGAAACCATGGATTTATGGAATTCTGTTTCCTTATTTGATGCTGAAGAAGAAAATACTCAGGGGTACAAGGGAGTCATGGGAACGAACGTAACAACAAGAAGCCAAGGGACAGTTAAAGAAGACAGTCTTATACTTCCAAAGATTAAGAGGCTGCAGAGAAATGTTAAGAAGAAATTTCAAAATAAATCCTTGGCTGATAAAATTCTAGAATACACTATTACCAGCCAGAATCCTAGGCATAATGATACAATGGCCAAGCCAAATGAAGATAAGGAGAATGCTGATAAACCTCACCATACTGAACAGTAGATGGATTATGACATCGTGGAGGATTTAAAGAATATGAAAGCGAATGTTCCACTATTAGAGATGTGTAAAGTGCCGCAGCAAAAAGAAAGACTATTGAGAGCCCTTGAAGCATCAGATGAGAAGATTCCCACTAACAATCAACCAGAAGAAGAAGAAGAAATTGGAGAAACCAGCAGCAGAGGTAAGTCCAAGCACAAGCATCCACCTTTCCTCCTTACTTTTGAAATCTTTAACTACAATGTACATAATTGCTTGGTAGATTCAGGGGCAACTGTTAATGTCATGCCGATATCGGTCTGTAAAAAAATCAATGGTCAGCCTAAGCCATCCCCGTGGAGGGTGGTTCAGTTGGACAGGACAGATGTGAAGGTAATTGGTGAGATGGAAGATGTCCTAGTCCGTCTGGATTCAAATGATAAAGTATGCCAATTCATTAATATCGTGCTGGCTGATATACCATATGCGTACGGTCTTATCCTGAGCAGAGATTGGTCGGCCAAACTTAATGGATATTTTGCCTCTGATTGGTCACATCTGTGGTTTCCATACAAAGGAATTCCGAACCAGATTAAGGTTTTGAGGGAGCCTCACATGAAGTACAATGTTACTCAACTTGAGGAGAAGAATGAACCTGTGGATTTTGTCTTGGGAAACTATTTTATTGAGTTGGAACCTGGAAATTACCAAGCAGAAGAGGCCAGCAACACATCTGACACTCAGCCCGATCTCCTTCGTTTCTCACAGGCTGATGAGATTGACTGTAACATAGTAAATTTAGCAGTAGGAGTAGATTCACATTCAGTAGTTAGTGATTTTTGGACTTTATTTTTTGATGTCTCTAAGACATTAGAAGGATCAGGGGCCGGCTGTGTCCTGAATCACCCATAGAAGAATAAACATTTTCTTTCCTATAGATTAGAATTTGAATGTACAAATAATACAACAGAGTATGAAGCACTGGTGTAGGGCTTAAGGAAAGCGATTGATTTAAAGGTAAGTAATCTAAAAGTTTTTGGAGACTCTGAAATTATTGTGAAGCAAATCCAAAATCAAATACATTGTGTTTCCCCTCACTTAAAGACTTACCAAAATGAGGTATGGGACCTGCTTAAATGTCTTAATGCATTCAATATTATTTCAATTCCCAGAATTAAAAACGCAGCAGCTGACCTGTTGGCCACATCAGCCGCTAGGCTCGTACCCACCAATAATCAATGTTCTATTGAACTGATTTTCAGGCCCTCAGTACCGGATATGATCACCAACTTGAGATTTTTCGACGATGATCAGCAAATAATAGAATGCTTGACAAATGATGAAGTCTTTAAAGGAGCCATTATTGATGATGAGGAACATCAGGCCGAGATGAAATATGATAATTTTATTCCTAAAGGTGTCAGAACGTTAGAAAAAATGTTTGATTTAAATGAAAAATTCAGAAGACCAACCAACATGAAGACTAACAGGTCATCTCTACAATTTGAGCTGATAAATTTAGGGATTGAGACAAATCCTAAATTTGTAAATCTTGGCAAATGTTGTTCACCAGCAGAAAGAGATAAATTTGTCAGTCTGTTTAGACAATATAAAGATGTTTTCTCCTGGACTTATGAATATTTGAAAACATACGACACTAGCATCATCAAACATGTTGTCCCCATCAAAGCCAGCATCAAGCCATATCAGCAACCTCTAAGGAAAATGCATCCAAAGCTGGAACCACTGATTCAGAGTGAAGTGATGAAATTATTGGATGCTAGAATCATTTTTAAAGTCAGACACTCTGAGTGGGTATCAAATCTGGTACCAGTGAGGAAGAAATCGGGAGAAATCAGATTATGCGTGGATTTCAGAAATCTAAACCGCGCTTCTGATAAGGATAACTACCATGTGCCACCCATGGATCAATTGCTGCAAATGGTCTCTGGTTCTGAGATGTTTTCGTTGTTAGATGGTTTCTATGGCTACAATCAAGTGTTAGTAGCCGAAGAAGAAATATTGAAGACAATGTTCAGGACCAAATGGGGAACCTTTGCCTATAGAAGGATGCCCTTTGGGCTGATAAATGCTGGAGCGACATTTCAGAGGGATATGGACATAGATTTCCATGGATTGATTGGTCGTAGTGCGGTAGTGTACCTTGGCGATATTACTATATTCTCGAAGAAAAGAGCAGAGCACGCGTTTCACTTAAATCAAATTTTCAAACGCTGTCGGAAATATGGCATCTCCCTCAATCCTAAGAAGTGTGTGTTCACTGTCACGGAGGGCAAGTTGCTGGGTCACATAGTTTCAAAGAAAGGAATCTCCATTGATCCAGAAAGAATTAAGGCTATTGAACAAATCCCCTTGCCCCATAATAAAAAGGGGATGCAATCATTCATGGGAACTATAAATTTTGTGCGAATATTTGTCCCTGATTTCGCTCAGATTGTTAAGCCGCTACAGCAGATGGTGAAACAAAATGCACAGTTCAAGTGGACGGAGATTGAGAAAAATGCTTTCAGCAAAATTAAGACTTCTGTTGCACATGCACCCTCCCTGAAAATCCCAGACTTTGATAAAGACTTTATTCTGTATACATTTGCATCCGATGATTCTTTGGCAGCTGTGCTTATGCAAAAGGAAGATGGGGGGGATGAATTCCCAATATCCTTCATGAGCACTGGTCTACAGGGGGCCGAATTAAATTACCCAGCCATTGACGAACAAGCTTATGCAGTATTCAAGGCAGTAAAGCAATTCAGGCCTTATATTTTAGAAAATTGAACTAAGGTAATTGTCCCCTACCCGGCTGTAAGGTCCCTTCTTATACAAAAGGAGTTAGGAGAAAGAAGGGGCAACTAGGTTACAGCTCTTCAAGAGTACGACCTTGAATTCAAACTAGCCTACATAGTTAAAGGACAAGGATTGTGCAAACTAATGACTGAAAGTGGTAACAATGAAGAGCAAGCATGGGAGAATGAGGCCGAATTACATTTAATGGATGTATGTCCTTTGTTTACAGCTCCCGAATCTTGGTATAGAGACCTTGTGCATTTCCTACAGTCAGGGCTATTGCCAGAACATTGGAATTCCAAGCAAAGAAGAGCGCTGCATCTTAAATCGGCCTCCTATCAACTTGTTGAAGGAGTATTATTCAGAAAGAATTATGACGGGGTTCTCCACAGATGCTTAGAAAAAGAAGATGCGAAGAAAGTAATGTCAGAATTACATGACAGTCCTGCTGGGGTACATTATTCAGGAGACACTACAGCCCACAAAATCCTTAGGGTAGGTTACTATTGGCCTACACTCTTCAAAGATGCACACGCACATGTCAGGAGATGTGATATTTGCTAAAGGTGTGGTGGGAGACAACCTAAAGCAGCAACACCCCTAAAGCCTGTGATGATCACAGATCCATTCGAGCAAGGGGGGATGGATATTATTGGAGAAATAAAACCAAATTCTTCCTTCCAACACAAATACATTCTGACTGCGACTGATTATTTCGCTCGCTGGGTTGAAGCTATCCCGCTGCGCAAGATAAATGAAGATGAGGTCATCAGCTTCCTACAAGATCATATCATGACCAGGTTTGGAGTTCCAATTTTGTTAGTTTTTGATAATGCTAAATACTTTTCATCAATTAAATTAACTGCTTTTGTTCATGATAAAGGGATAAAATTGCATTATTTTGCTAACTACTATCCACAAGGAAATGGCCTGGCTGAATCCTCTAATAAAAATCTGATTAGAATCCTAAAGAAGACTGTAATAGAAAACCAGAGGAGTTGGCACTCAACACTACCAAACCCCCTTTGGGCTGATAGAGTCACCCCCAAGTCTGCGATAGGAGTGTCACCTTATACCCTTGTGTATGGTAAAGAAGCCATTCTTCCACCCAACATCATGCTACCATATTCTATTTTAGCCCAAGAGTCTAGTGGGCCAGAGAATGAAGTTTTACAGATGAGGATATGCAATCTGGTCAAAGCAGAAGAGGCTAGGTCCAAAGCTAGAGAACGTTTTAAGCAACAGCAGGAGGTAGTAAAAAGATGGTTCGACAAACATAAAGCTGGAACAAAAGACTTTGAAGTGGGAGACTTAGTTCTCAAATGGGATCATCCCCATGATGAGAAGGGAAATCATACTAAATTCCAATAGTTGTGGGTAGGCCCTTTTCAGGTTGCAGCAAAACTTGGCCCTTCTACTTATAAGTTAAAGAATCTACAGGGGTGGGAAGAGAACTTACCAGTAAATGGTTTGGTTCTCAAGCCTTATTTTTCCTGATTTTCTTTGAGTTCTTCTGTCTTGTATATAAATAAGCTATTTGGATGTCTTTGAGTCATGATTTTCAGTTTGTTTTAGTTTAAGTTTTATTAATTTCAATAAGGGGGACGAACCTGCGGTTACATGGGGAACATCAAAAAAACTTTGGGATTGATAAACATTTTTGGGTATCAGACTGTGTGTTGCTGTTTATCTGAAAGAACTTCTTCTAGTTTAGCAGTTTTCTCACATAGATTTGTGTGCATTGAAGTCCTGCTTAACCCCTGTGAAATAAACCAGATTCAAGGAGTCCAAAATACTATGTTGAGGCTCCATCCACGTCACACTTAAAATGTTCTAAGGGGAGATAGCAAAAGACCCATGGAAAGGAGCAAGGTGAACAGAATGTTAAATATAAATGATCCCATGCCATGAAATGAATGTCAGAAGGAAAATAAGAGTCAAAAAACTCCTCTGAAAGCATCATACATTAAAGCAAATGCTGAATCACAAGTACTAAATTGCCGAAAGATCCTCTCTGTCCGTGAGATGAAACATAAAGTATTCCGCTCACACAAAAGGACACTATGGGATAGAGGATCCTGAATTAAAATTCAGTAAGAAAGGCATGCAGGAGGACTCATATGACAGGGGACAAAAGTCCAAAGGCACAAAAATTGCTAAAATGGCATGGGAATGAGGAACAAACAGACATTTCTGTTTACCATACGCTACAATCTTGTGGTGTCCAAACTATCAGCTACCTAAAAACAAAAGTAATAATGAAACTCATCCTCTAGCCTCAACAGAGTTATCTGGACTTGAAAATCTTGGTTTCCACTTTCCCAAATTGGACTATGATCAATGATTAAAGGTACACACTTTTGTCATTTGAGAAATCCAGATAGTTGGAAGAATTTAACAGATGCATTTGTTGTTGAACAGTTTGCCACTCAAAGAATGGTAACCCAGAGTTCTAGGTTCACTAGGTAATCACCATTTGTTGCCGTTGCAACCGTTCTCCCTAAATTTCTTAAAATTTTGGGCCCCTCCTTTTGATTTAGCGTTTGTCATTAATCGTGTGCTCCGTGATCTATTGTTGGTCACACTTTGATTTGAATGATTATGGAAGGCTAATAACACTCATCCAGGTTCTTGAATGATTGCCTGTGTTTCTAAGTTGTATTGGATCACAGATTTTAAGTTTGATTTGCTTGTTAAAGGCCACCGTTTCAGAAGCAGTCTTTTCCGTTGCTAGAATTCAGAGTCTTAAGCACTTTGCATTTTTCATTTTTTGATCGGGGGCTGTATTCTTCCTTAGCTTCCGCCGTTGCGGCTCCAAAGCAACTAAGCTTCCGAAGCCTAAAGCAGTCCGCTATCTGATGCGTCAGTCTTATTTTCAGCCGTTGCGGCTCCTAAATCGATTCTTCATCCGAAGTTCGAATTGCTCCGACTGTCGATGTGTATTGTTCTTTTAATCGCTTGCCCGTAGTCAATTATTTTCCGCCGCTGCGGCTCCCAAAGTGGTTAATCCTCTGAAGCACAAAGTGCTCCGATTTTCAATTGGGAATTGTCCTGCCCGAAGGTCGCGTGTCTTAGTCTTTTCTCTTCCGTCTATTGATGTATATGTAACTTCGAAATGTATTCTTCTATGTATCTTATGTATTGTAACCCGATGTTTATTCCAGGATGTTTCTATTATGTATTTGAGTCATGTGGTCATGCCCCGATGTTCCGATCGGGAGGATTATTAATGTAAACAAGTCTTGTCAAGTCATTAGGTAAGTCCCCACAGTTTCGGGGCACTTGGGTTATTATACACTAATTAAGGTGTAGGCTCGAGTAAGTAATTGTAAGTTAAGCCTACATGGTTGAGTGCACTTCAAGTCAACGAAAGAATATAAATAGAGAGTGAGAGTCTCTCTATTTATCACTTGTGACTTAGCTCTCTTGCTCTCTCAAGTGTGGCGCACTTTTGGAGAAGGAAATTCTTGGGCTTGACAGAAGACAAAAGGCTGTTGTTGTGAAGGGAGGTCATCTTACCGTTTTGGGATCACATCTTATGGTGATACTATCTTAGAGGAAGTTGAGGGGTTTTCTCCATTTATGGTTTCCCCTCCTCAAATCTTTGTGTCTCTTGTCTCTTGTGATGTGCTTATGTGATTGTTGTGCTTGTTATTCTCTCAGTGAAAAGATCTTAACATAATGCTAGCTTAAATGTGATGAAAAACTAACATGGTATCAGAGCTAACCTGAGAAGAAGACATTATGCAGCTACAGGAACTAGGGATTCCTATTTTGTGGATCTACCTCCACATATTTTCAGCACAAGTATGCTAGGATGACTCTCCATTGAAGGGTGCATCTTTCTGTCGATGCAGAATTCAATTTCAAGCATTTTCATTTTCGATGTGGAAATCAGGGCTTCCTACAGAAGAGGAATTTTTGAGTGAGACTAGAATAGGATTTTTCTCCTCATCAAAACCGAAATTTAGAGACCTGGATCAATAAATTTGGTTGGGTGAAACTTCAGGAAAGTCAAACCCTAGTTTGACCTTGAGCTAGGAGAAACCCTAAATACTAAAACTGCTAAGTTTTGGTATAGTCACTATATTTCGAGATTGGCGACGTCTCAAAATCTGAAAATTGCAGGGGCCGAAGATAAAATCGTTATTCACATTGTGTCCAAAGGGCAGAATCTGATTCACTATATTCTGGGAGATATGATCCTTCCAAGTTAGGGTTCCAGCCTCTTCTAGAAATCATCCATAAACAGGACACCTGGGGAGATCTGCAATATCTTGGGCTACAGAGGTCCAAATGAAATTCCTGAAGATGTTCCAGAAAGGGAACGGACTTTAGTTTCTGTGGTATGAAGGTAAAACTTAGAAGATGAACCAATGACACGTGGAAGGCCGTACAACTTCGCTATTCTGAACAGTCCTGTAACAGGTCACCTTGGGAAAAGGATCATAAATCCCAAATGGTAAAACCAATTCTGATTAAACATATGGTTTTGGATCAGGGATATATGAGGTTACCTTAGTGATAAATTTCAGACACAGAGGAGCATTAATTTCGGAGATATAACAGAAACAATAACAAGCATTTCTGCAGAATAAATCAGAAAATTAGGGCTTCCTGTTCCGGGAGCTTCCCTCCACTGTTTTCAGAAAAGGAGTACATTGGACAGCTCCATTTGAATAGATCTATCTGTTCATCCAATCAGATTTGAAAGATTCCAATTTTTGAAAATTAGGGTTTCTGCGACAAACCCTAGATCAGTGAACTCCGGGACAAGGACAGACACCTCAAATCGGTAAGATCTAATCCTTTGCTATTTCCATTTGAGGTTCTCATTTCAATATGATATATCACATCATCTTGGTGACAAGCTTGGAGAAGTTGACAACTTCCAAGCCTGGAAGTATATGATCTCTCTGAAGAAAATGGATTGGACACCTACATGAGTATGGAGGTTCCAGTTTCAGAGGGAGACGAGGCCAAAGAAGACATCATGCTCATACTGCAGAGGATGATGAACCATCCAGAAAGAGATCCAGATATGAAAGTGAAGATTCTTCAAGAGAGGATGAATATGTTCTGATATCAGCTCTCACAGGTAACATTACTCATGGAAGTGATGATTGGCTTATAGACAGTAGGGCTTACAAACATATGACGGGATTCAAGAAATCCTTTGTAAGACTGTTAGAACATGAGTCACCTCACAAGGTGAAACTAGGAGATGACTACCAATGTCCAATAAAAGGTAGTGGGGAATCTTCATACAAGCCATACTCTGGTAAGTCTCTAACAATGAAAGAAGTATTGTTTATTCTAGGACTCAAGGAGAACCTTCTCTCCATTTCAGCATTGATGCAAAAGGAATGCGGGTTGCATTCATAGATGGTCAAGTCATCATGTGGCCAAAAGAAAAGACTATCGATGATGT
>LPNX010314161.1:76040-134398 GCA_001517045.1 Pseudotsuga menziesii
TATTCCATCATTGGATGGGATTGAGACATTCTAACGAGTAGGTCAGATGTAAGGGCTGAGCCATTCTGGTCATGGATAAAGGATTAAGTTCCTCCCATGACAGATATGAGTGCTGGCCATTCTGTCGAGTAGGACAGATGTAAGGGCAATTGCCACTCTCCTGGAGAGTGGAGGCACATGGTCAGTTACCATGTAGCTCAGTCAGGGACTAGGGGCCATTCTGACGAGGGTGTAGGATTCAGTTCCTACCAGGTCAGATGTGAGTGCACAAATATTTCATCATTGTGAGCGGATATGGTTCCGGCCTGGATGAGAGTCTCCCATCATTGTGAGCAGATTTGGTTCCACCCTGGATGGGATTGTGCCTTTCTGACGAGTAGGTCAGATATAAGTGCAGGAAATCTTTCATCATTGTGAGCGGATATGGTTCCTGCCTGGATGAGAGTCTCCCATCATTGTGAGCGGATGTGGTTCCAGCCTGGATGGGATTGTGCCTTTCTGACGAGTAGGTCAGATATAAGTGCAGAGCCATTTCACAGATGTTAGTGATGTGATTTCCTATCATGCTAGTGAATGTGAGTGCTGGGCCTTTCTGATGGGATTGTAGTTTACTACATGATCAGATGTGAGTGCTGGGCGTGCCTTTCTGACGAGCAGGTCAGATGTAAGTGCTGGGCGAAGACCTACATGAGAGTAGGCCTACAACCAACATGAAAAAGGGCTGGCTCTGTAGAACTTCCTATGACGAGGTAGTATACACATGATGATGACCAGCGGAGATCCAGATCGAGCTATGATCCAGATCCAGTTATGATGACTCCGAGAGATCCAGATCGAGTGATGATCCAGATCCAGCAGTGATGATCCAGATCGAGTGATGATCCAGATCCAGTCCAGAGAGATGATCCAGATCGAGTGATGATCCAGATCTAGTATAGAGAGATGATCCAGATCGAGTGATGATCCAGATCCAGTCCAGAGAGATGATCCAGATCGAGTGATGATCTAGATCCAGTGATGCCATTTTATGATGATCCAGATCGAGAGATGATCCAGATCCAGATGACTTGAAGACGAAGATGACTTGAAGATGAAGATGACTCAAAGACGAAGATGATCCATTTGATGCAGAGAAGAAGACCAGTGCTGAAAATTGTGTCGAAAGAATACCTTCCTAGTTAAGAGGGAGTGTTGATGTATATGTAACTTCAGAATGTATTCTTCTATGTATCTTATGTATTGTAACCCGATGTTTATTCCAGGATGTTTATATTATGTATTTGAGTCATGTGGTCATGCCCCGATGTTCCGATCGGGAGGATTATTAATGTAAACAAGTCTTGTCAAGTCATTAGGTAAGTCCCCACAGTTTCGGGGCACTTGGGTTATTATACACTAATTAAGGTGTAGGCTCGAGTAAGTAATTGTAAGTTAAGCCTACATGGTTGAGTGCACTTCAAGTCAACGGAAGAATATAAATAGAGAGTGAGAGTCTCTCTATTTATCACTTGTGACTTAGCTCTCTTGCTCTCTCAAGTGTGGCGCACTTTTGGAGAAGGAAATTCTTGGGCTTGACAGAAGACAGAAGGCTGCTGTTGTGAAGGGAGGTCATCTTACTGTTTTGGGATCACATCTTGTGGTGATACTATCTTAGAGGAAGTTGAGGGGTTTTCTCCATTTATGGTTTCCCCTCCTAAAATATTTGTGTCTCTTGTCTCTTGTGATGTGCTTGTTATTCTCTCAGTGAAAAGATCTTAACATAATGCTAGCTTAAATGTGATGAAAAAATAACACCGTTGTTGTGGCTGTGAAAGTAATTTAGCTCCCGATGTAATGTCATCCGATTTCCGATTAAGTTTGTTCCCGCCCACAGCGTCGAATCGGAGGCTATAGCCTTTTCCTCTTCCACCGTTGCAGCTGGGAAAAGCCTTTGACTTCCGACGTCAGTAGCCTTCCGACTTTCGCCGTGGTGCACCTGGCCGTTTCCTGTGGAGTAGCCGTGTCAGTTCTATAATCTACTGTTTTGTTTTGTAACGCAGTCTCAATTAATAATGCACATGGATTAATTACAGGTGAACAAGGCACGACGACGTAGAGGAGCAGTTTGGCAAGGATCGAAAGGAAACCGACCAGATCGCTAAAAGGGCCATCGAAGCAAAAGGAAAAGTCAATAACGCTAAAGGCACGAACCGGACTGTGTGTCCGTTACTAAAAGAACCATGAGTGCATACAGACAACACAGAAGAATATGAAGCGTTGGAAGAACTGGAAGGAGAGACGTTTGGGGGCAGCCCAAATGATCGGTTGCTGTAGTTTAAATACTTGAAAGTTAGAACTTAGAGAGGGCTTTTTCCCTGGAAAAACTTGTAAACCATTTTGCTTGTAAGAGGAACTATTTCGTTTTACAATCAGAAATTGCAACTTTTTCCTGTTGGAGAAAGTGAAATGCGGAATGTGTCAATGCAATTAAATGAGCAAGGTTGAAGAGGAACTATTTCGTTTTCAGCTGTGTTTGATTAGCTGTGAGAGTGTTTTGACTTCCTGAACCTATGTTCTTGTTGGAATTTTCTTCAGTATATTTTGTGATGTTTTCCACTGTGAGTAATAAATGTTGTTTATAAAACAATTGGCTATCTGGTTGTTTAAATATCTGTAATTGTTCATGTGTCTTGAAAGAAGTATCAGCTATCTGTAACTCTTCATAATGCATGTACAAAATGTATTACTCACAAATGAATGATAATCCTGCTCCCTAGGGATAGTTTAGGTAGTTAGTTTAATTTTATATTGTATGCGATTTGGATGCTTGTGAGCCTTAAGACGAGAGGTAAGAACCTGCGCATCACATTGTGATGGCTCCTTGCATTTTTATCACCCTGCATTGTTAATTAGGCACTTGCATTTCATATTTTAAGTCAAAATACAAAAACTCGGTGGACCGAGCCATAACCGGTAAAGCCTTTGTTTTGTACTTGACCTACGGTAGCCGGATCGTAAACCGGACGGATTCCCTATACCAAACAGTCAATGGGATAGTTGGGAACGTTGACTGGGGAGAATCCCTTACTGTTGTTTCCTGTGATTTTCTAGGCCTGAACAGAATGTATTCCTTAAACATATATTTCTAACAATGTATCATGCATGTCAAACGGAGGTAGTATGCTAAAGTTACGACCTTGGGAATTTGATGTACAAAGTTACCCAATGGGGCCCACATTCTGGCGTTTCACCTCCTATGGTTAGGTTTTTGGATGTGTAGGGTTTCCATTGTTTCAATAATATATAGGCCTTAGATCCTCATTGTAACACAGAGTTCAGAGGCATGTAGCTGCCACATCTCTTCTCAGAGATAAGCTATAGGCACTCTAGCTAGTTTATTTACATTCTGTATGTAGACAAGTTTTAGTTATTGATTAATGAAATGAAGTGTTATTTCCACTGCATATTTGTTTCTATGGTTATTTGTGTATCGTGTTGCGTTCTTGCATAAATCCAGATTAGTGGTATTAGAGAAATCTTCTCTTTCTCGATCCTTCTTTGAATGTCCCCAATGAGGGCGGGGTATAAATAGTTAAGGCTCGATATAGTTGAACCTTTTCAAGGTCAGCGTCGCAAATCCCGACGGCCACCCATGGGGGACGAAAAGAAATGCGAGGGAATAGAAGATCCTATCAAAATGTTGCTTGAGGAGGCCCTTGAAAAACAAAGGAACACGATGATGGATAACTTCGCCCAGATCCTTCAACGACTTCCCACTGGCGGTGCATCTGCATCTAGCAGCTACTCTGGAGGCACAACCCCTTTTAAGGTACAAGTAAACTTTGACATTCCCATATTTGATGTCCGAATAGATGCGTTGTAGATAGATGGTTGAAGCTATTAGAAGGATATTTCTCGGTTGATGACTTTTCTGACCTAGAAAAGATTACTTTTTCTGTACTCAAAGATGCCCCCCAATGTCAAGGACTGGTGGGAAACCTATTGTGAGAGAAAGGATGAGGAGGAACCCTCTCTGTTCTCGGCCGTACTCACATGGAATTCTTTCCGAGATGCCATAAAGGGACAATATTATCCGGTGGGGAGCTATGAGGACAAGTACATACAATGGACTACATTGTGGTAGCAAAGAGATCAAGATGTGCATGAGCTAACGAAGATGTTCCATACCTTGCGCACCAATTTGGGTATCAAATATTTAGAGAAACATTTGGTGCTAAAGTATCGCAGTTATCTGCACATATACATTCAAGAGGAAATGGAGTTCCTTGAAATCTCCTCTCTTGGTACGACATATCGGTATGCTGCCAAAATTGAGCAAAAAATCAAACAGAAAAAGCGAGACTTTGGATTTGCGAATCAAAAGCAAGGGAAAGGTGCCCCCAAACCATAGAACCAAGGACACGGCAAAGGCATGGTGACTCAAGAAAAATTTCCAAAGCCACAAGCAAAGAGCAACACTGCAAAGCCGAAGAAGGAGGCAAGAAAGTGGTGTGAGTTTTTATAAGAGCCCCACTCACAACACAAGTGAGTGTAGGGCCAAGTAGTCAATGGTGGCCAAGATAAAGGCTTCTGAATCAGATGCATACTTTGACACTGAATCAGAACTTGAGAAGGGAAATGACAGAGGGAAGAATATTATTGATGCAGAGCCCAACACCACCGTTGCCACTAAGAAGATTCAAAAAAAAGAACCATAAGATTCAGAGGAGGAGGAGTGTCTTTTCCACTCCAAGATGTGGGTAAAGGTTTCCCCGCTATAGTTCATTGTCGATAGTGGGAGCCAAAAGAACTTGATTTCAGCAGAGGTCATGAAGCGGTTGGGTTTGCCTACCACATCACACCCACATCCATACACCATCGGGTGGCTTCACCAAGGACGGGATCTTAGCATCAGCCAGCAGTGTCGCCTTCCGTACAACATCAAGCCCTTCATCAATGAGGTATTATGTGATATTGCTCCTCTTGATGTTTGTGATGTATTATTAGGTCAACCATACTTATGGAAGTGACATGCTGTGTATGAGTCCCGGCCTCACGCTATTATTATTACGTTGGAAAATAATTTGTACAAGATACTAGAGGTACCACCTCCTGCCGCTATCTCTTTGGTTACTGCAAAACAATGCAGTAAGCTCATTTCCAAAACTGGGAAGTTTTTTTTCTCGATGATTCGTCCTCAGGAAAAGAAGAAGGTTGTGGCCACAACCTCCAAAGAGGGCCCCTCCACATGACAACAACAAATGGTAAAGGTCATGGAGGAGTACCGGGACATATTCACCTCACCCATCGGCGTGCCTCTCCACTGTCAGGTCAACACGGGGGCTTCACTTGTTGGCCAATATTCTATCACGTTAGTTCATATTGTGGGTTTTAAAACTATCAAAAATAGAACCAATATATTGCAGGTATTGGGGGGATGAGGGGTTTAAGGTGGGGGTGGGTAGGGTGGTTTATAAGGATTGAGGTATAAAAAGGGGTGGGGAGGAGGTTTTAAGTATTGGGAGGGGGTTTCAACAAAAAGAGTTTGGGTCAATACCTCTCGAAATTAAGGGTATTCTTTAATATCCCACAATCGCACATGCTATGTGAGAGGTTCACTAAGTGAAGTCCCCATGCAGGTCAAGCACCCAATCGATCTGACCCCAGGTGCGTTGCTGCCCAATGGACCAATCTATCGATGCTATGTTCTAGAGAATGATGAAATCAAGAGGAAAAATCAGGAGCTACTGTAGAAGGGTCACATTCAGCCAAGTTCATCGCCCTGTGGGAGCCCGATCGTGTTGGTACAGAAGAAGGATGGGACTTGGAGACTATGTATTGACTATCGAGCGCTGAACAAGATCACTGTCTAGAATAGGTACCCAATCCCATAGATTGATGACCTCCTGGACTAGCTTAAAGGGGTACAATATTTTAGAAAGATCGACTTAAATTCCGGGTATCACCAGGTACCGACTGAATCGACCGATGTGTGGAAGACTGCCTTCAAAGCCAATGAGGGCCTTTTCGAATGGTTGGTCATGCCTTTCGGGTTGACGAATGCTCCTATAACCTTCATGAGACTGATGGATGAGATCTTGCAGCCATTCACCAACTCATTTGTAGTAGTGTACTTGGATGACATCCTGATATTCAGTCAGACTTGGTAAGAGCACCTCCACCACATCTGACAGGTCCTCCAAACATTGCAGTAGCACAAGTTGTGTGCTAATTCGAAAAAGTGCACTTTTGGCATGACCCAGGTTTAGTATCTGGGATACATTATTGATGAGTGTGGGCTACATGTGGATCCAACCAAGATCCAAGTCATTCGGGATTAGCTAGCCCCAACTACTCTAATAGAGCTTCGCAGCTTTTTGGGCCTTGCTAATTTCTACCACAGGTTCATGTTGGGATTCTCTCATATCACTAGGCCCTTGAGTCAAGTCACCAAGGGAGGAGAGAAAGAAAAATTATTTTGGTCGAAAACTCAAGAGAAGGCGTTTGCAGAATTGAAACATCGCCTTTGCTGTGCCCCAGTGCTCACATTACCCCACTTGCAACAACCATTTGAGATCAAGACAGATGCCTCTGACTATGCTATTGGGGAAGTCCTTACTCAACAAGGGCATCCGATGGCATATCACAGCGAGACACTATCTGACACAGTCTGCAAATATCCCACTTATGACAAAGAGATCTATTCCATTGTACATGCTTGCAGATAATGGAAGCATTAGATTTTGGGGAAGGAAATGATCATCCACACAGACCATCGACCCCTGCAGTTCATGCAGACACAAGGGAAGTTATAGAATGATCACCATCAGAAGTGGTCCACATATCTACAATAGTTTCATTTGAACATCAAGTACAAGAAGGGAAGCGCCAATAATGTTGCAGACTACCTTAGCCAACCACTGATCGTGATGATAACCACCGTGCTCAACTCTTGTGGGCACAAGACTTCTGATTGGACACTTCTCTACAAGAGTGATCCAGAATTTAGCCACACATACCAGACGCTCTTATAGGGAAACCAAGTTCCAAAATTTCACCTCTAGGATGTACTACTATGTCACATTGGACACCTTTGCGTTCCTTCAAGCGAGCGTGCCAAGATGATTTGGGAAGCGCACTACAGTCTGGTCGCTGGGAATTTCAAGGTCAAGAAAATAGTGGCAGTACTATAGAAGTATTTCTATTGGCCAAACCTTCGACAAGATGTAAGGAAGTACATCTGATCCTGCACTGCCTGCGCCATTGCCAAACCATCCATCAAGAAGCAAGGCATTTATACTCCATTACCTACCCCTAGTGGAACTTGGGAATCCTTCTCCATGGATTACATGTTGGGCCTTCCTTCTACTAAGCACGACAACGACTGTGTGTTTGTGGTCGTTGACATATTCTCAAAGATTGCCATAATGGCGGCTTGCAAGAAGAATATCACAGCAGAAGCCACTGCTAGACTCTTCTTTGAACGAGTGTGGGTACACTTCGGGATCGCATAGTATATAATCTAAGACTGGGATAGCAGGTTCCTTAGTACATTTTGGTCTAGCCTATGGTCAATGCTAGACACCAAGCTCACAAATTCCATAGCTTTCCATCCCCAGATTGATGGCCAGACAGAGGTAGTCAACAGGATGATCGTACACATTTTGCACATGTACAACTCAAAGCATCCACACACATGAAATGAGAGCCTCCCCTATGTACAACACATCCATAACCAGGCCCTCCACATCTCAACCAACCACAGCCCCTTTCAGGTGGGCTTGGGATTCCAGCCACTATGTCCCTGTTGCAGGTTCAACTGTTTCCCCAAATTTTTGAAATTTTGGACCCCCCTGTTAATTTTTATTTTGCCTAGAATCATTTGGATCCATGAACTCTGTTTTTGTTTTCCTTTTGCTATAAGTTTGGACTATTTTGAGGTTAACTCTCTTCATGCTTTTTGGAAAATTTCTTATGTCTGAAACTTCTTTGGGTTGTGGAATTTAGAGTTTGGTTTTTGCACTTTGATCTGCGATTTATTTCTTTGTTCTCGGAAGCCTATTTCTCATTCTAGCCACTATTTCAAAGGCCATTTAAAAAATGTATTAGATCCATATTTCCTTATGGAGCCTCCATTGCAGAAGCTGAATGATGAGTGTTTCGCAGGATAGTCTTGACTTCTCTGATGTCGTGTTGTTATTGTTTTGAGTTGTTTGCATTATCAGAGGTTGGTCGAAGTTGAGTCGGGGTTGTTTGATCTTTGTGAAGCAGCTTTTTTGGAAGTGAGACAAAGATTTTGGGCCGATGCATGACCTTAGGTCTTCCAAACACTTAATGTGATGTTTTTGCACCGTATTGAAAATATTATGATTTTGATCGAAGGTTGTAGTTTGTTCTCTTTCTGCCATTATAGCTCTCGAGCAAACTAAGTGTCTGCCATATAATTGCTCCACTCATCGATGCTTTGTCTGGGTTTCACTGTTTCATCTTTTGAATGTGGGGCCCCTAGTCTTTTCATCTTCCGCTATCGTGGCTACATAGTTCACTAACCTCCTGACGTTGATGTTGTTTCGTTCGCCAATAGGGAACTTTACCGCTCGATGCTTTGCTTATAGTTCTTCCGAATCCGATAGACTTAACGGTCCTGTGGAACTCATTGTCCATTTGGAACCCGCTGTTATGGATGTAAGTAAGACTATCCGGCCGATGTCTTAGTGTTTCAAGCCGCCGATAAGGTTGCTTCTTGCCGTTTTCGGGTGGCATTGTTTTCCGATTCTTGTTAAGATTTTCACGACGAGAGCACAGTACAGGGCCACATCTTGATGATCAATTTTATTGTTAGTGTGGTTTAAGTATTGAAAATATGCAGTCCGTATTAATGATGAATTTTTTGTTTTGATTGTAGACGGACTCAGAAGATTCTTTAGATCGCTGCTGAAGAAGACATAGCTGAAGGATAAAGCTAAGGAAAGTTGGCTGAACAGTGATAGGCAGATACATTTTGAGCTCAACAGGATATAAAAGGGACAAGTAAAAGACAAAGTGAAATCAATAGCAACAGATGCCCGGTTTCGTAAAAGGTTCAGCAGTTACTGATCTGGTCCCGCTATATGAAGTACTTGTAAGACTAAAATCTGAAATGTAACGTATTGCCTAAATCATGAGCACTCACAAACTGACAAAACTGTGAGATTAAAAAGGTCGGGGAAGCCAGAAGGTCAAGGGGCGGGGAAACCCAAAGGTTTTATGGGTTTTTGTATAAATATGGGTTTTATGGGTTTTCGGGTGGTGTTGTTTTCTGATTCTTGTTAAGATTTTCGCGACGAGAGTGCAGTAAAGGGCCTCATATTGATGATAAATTTTATTGTTAGTGTGGTTTAAGTATTGAAAAGACGCAGTCCGTATTAATGATGAATTTTTTGTTTTGATTGCAAACGGGCTCAAAAGATTCTACAGATCGCTGCTGTAAGAAGACATAGCTGAAGGATAAAGCTGAGGAAAGTTGGTTGAACAGTGATAGGCAGATACATTCTGAGATCAACGGGATATAAAAGGGATAAGTAAAAGACAAAGCAGAATAAATAGCAATAGAGGCCCGGTTTTGGAAAAGGTTCAGTAGTTACTGAGCTGGTCCCTCTATATGAAGTACTCGTAAGACTAAAATCCGAAATGTAACGTATTGCCTAAATCATGAGCACTCACAAACTGACAAAACTGTGAGATTAAAACGGCCGGGGAAGCCGGAAGGTCAAGGGGCGGGGAAACTTAAAGGTTTTATGGGTTTTTGTATAAATACAGGAAAGTTAGAGGGAATGGGGCCTTTTTCCCTAGAAAAACTTGTGAGCTATTGTTTGTAAGAGGAACTATTTCGTTTTACAATAAGAAATTGCAAATTTTTGCTTGTTGGAGAAGGTGCTGTGTGGAATGTTCAAATGTGATAATATGAAAAATGTTGTAGGGGAACTATTTTGTTTTCGACTGTGTTTCATTAACTGTTAGATTGTGCTAACTTTCTGAACCTATGTTCTTGTCTGAATGTTCTCTGGTATATTCTGTGATAATTTCCACTATGATTAATGCAGGTTTTCACTGTTGATGAGCTATCTTGTCATGCATATCTTTATTCAGGTTTATGTGTTTGGTTCTAAGAACAACTATTTTTGATTTACCTTAACATGTGAACTGTATTACATTACTCATGAATTAATATTTTGCTCTCTAGAGACAACTTAGTTAGTATGTTTTTTCTAGTTGTGTGTGATTGAGATGCAAGAGAGTCTAAGATGAGAGGTAAGAACCTGCACATCACATTGCGACCACCCCTTGCATCCTTAATCAATCTGCATCTTAGGTAGGCACATGCATATCATACTTAAAGTCAAAAAATTACAAAAATATATACGGTGGATCGGGCAACAACCGGTAAAACCTTTATTTTTGTTACTTGACCTATGGTAGCTGGACCGCAAACCAGACGGATTCCCTACACCAAACAGTCACGGGCTAGTTGGGAATGTCGACTGGGGAGAATCCCTTGCTGTTGTTGCCTATGAATTTCTAGGCCTCAACAATTTCTGGCGCTAGAAGGAGGGCCGCCAATGCATGTGTGGCCGATGAAACCCATTTTCCTGATATTATTCCACCGGTGACAATTCAGAAGGTAGTTTGTTTCCTAATCCAATTCCTGAAGAGAAAGGTAGAGAACATTTGTATTATGTGGACAACTAAGTTGTTAATGATCTGAGAAGACACACTAGGGAATACATGAAGAATATTGGAGGATTACCAATTATTCCTAAATTGCCTAGAAGAGAATATAAAAGGAAAGATCGTCCTATATTGGAAGACTCAGTGTTGGTTGGAGATTTCGAAGAACTTATAGAAACAACCCTACAGGAAGTTGTACAGCCTTTGAATCAAGTAGTCCCAGATACTCCTTACGGTTCTCCTATTCATACTCCTATTCATTCACCACCTCACTCTCGACCCAGACTCATGGCAGGCGTGAACGCAAATCAGCCACCCAACCCACCAAATCCACCACCTGCTTGGAAATACAGATCACCTTTAAACCTAACACCTCCTTTGCATGATTTACCTCAATCTTTTGAAAAGATGCTACCCAAGTTTGATCCAAGCGAGAGGATGTTAGTATATGACCACTTGCAGAGTTTCTATTTGGAAATAGAAGGATTAAGGGCTGGGGAATATGAGGATGTGGTTTGTAGACTTTTTCCACACACCCTTAAAGGAGTAGCAACGTCATGGTATTTTGGTTTGCCTGCCAATTCTATCCCTAATTGGGATACCTTTGAAAGGATTTTTAGAAGTAAATATGCAACCCAAAAAACTCATGCAACTCTTATGAAAGGACTATGCGCCTTAAAGAAAGAAAGAAAAGAGAAGGTGCATAGTTTTACCCAAAGATTTGCAGCCTATCTTAAGAATTTTTCTGAAGCTGACAAACCCTCAGATAAAGTCCTGATTGAATATTATACCTCAACTCTAGGACCCGAGTTGGCCATGTTTTCCAAAATGAAGGCCAAACCTACGCTAGCTGAGACTTATGAGGAAGCGGAAAGAGTAGAGGCTGAAAGGGAAAGTATCGAAGATTATCCTGAATGGTTAGGAGAAAAAAATGTTGGGAGGAAAACTTTGTTGTTTACTAAGCCTAAAGAGGAGCAATCACTAGATTTCGAAGGAATGGCAAAGATGATGCAGAAGATTTCTAACAGAATCATAGACTTGGAAAAGGGAAAGGAAGCCCAAAAGTTCTACAAGCCCTATTACAAGAAAAGGGAAGATAATAATCAATCCCAACCCCCTCTGCACAGCCCTGCATCTATGAACTTAACGAAGGTAGGAATGGATAACTTTTGCACTTTCCACCAACAACCTCATTCTGAAAAGAGTTGTCCTCAATGGATAAACTTAATGACATTGGTTACGAATCAGCTCCTAGATTCCAAATTAACTGAAGATAATGAGGAAGAAGGGAAAGACAATAATCAATCAATAGAAAAATAGGAGGATGAAGCTATGGTTTTATGGGACTGTGTATCATTGTTTGATGACGAGGAAGAAAAGAATTTGAGACATGAGGGCATCTTGGAAACAAATGTAACGACAAGAAGCCAGGGGTTGATCAAGGAAAACAGTCTTATGCTCTTGAAGATCAAAAGTCTGCAAAAGAATGTTAAGAAATTTCAAAATAGCTCCTCAGTTAATAAAAATTTGGAGTTTACCATCACCAATCAAAATCCTAGACAAAACAGCATGCTTACTAAGCCCAATGAGGAAAAAATAAATAATGTTAGATCGACTCTCACAGAACATAAGATGGATTATGACACTGTGGAGGATATCAAGAAGGTGAGGGAAAACATCTCATTATTTGAAATGTGCAATGTGCCACAGCAAAAAGAAAAGCTATTGAAAGCACTTGAAGCATCAAAGGAGAGGCTGCCCACTGACAATCAGCCCCAAGAAGAAGAAATTGGTGAAGCAAGTATGGGAGGTAAGCCTAAAAGCAAGAATCCACCTTTTCTCCTTACTTTTGAAATTTTCAACCACAACGTGCATAACTGCCTAGTAGACTCAGGGGCATCAGTCAATGTCATGACGCTGTCGGTCTGCAAAAAGATAAATGGATAACCTAAACCGTCTACCTGAAGGGTTGTTTAGTTGGATAGAACGAATGTGAAGGTAATTGGAGAAATGGAGGATGTTATCGTTCGCTTATATTCAAATTATAAGGTATGTCTAGTCATCAATATTGTGGTGGCTAACATACTGGAAGCTTATGGACTTGTTTTTAGTAGAGATTGGTTGGCAAATCTGAACAGATATTTTGCCTCAGACTGGTTGCATCTATGGCTGCCATATAAAGGAATACCAAATCAAATTAAAGTGTTGAGGGAGCCCCACATGAAACACAATGTTACTCAGTTCAAAGAAAAAAATGAACGAGTGGATTTTGTTTTGGGAAACTACTTTATTGAGCAAGAACTAGGAACTATCAAGTGGAAGAAGCCAGCGATACACCAGACGCTTAGCCTGATCTCCTTCGATTTTCACAGGCTGATGAAATTGATTGTAAAATAGTAGACTTAGCTCTAGACGTAGATGTTAATTCCTGCACAATAGCGGTTAGTGATTTTTGGACGCTTTTCTTTGATGGTTCTAAAACTTTAGAGGGGTCGGGAGTCGGCTGTGTCCTGATTGACCCTATGAAAAACAAACATTTTCTTTCATGTAGGTTAGAGTTTGAATGTACCAATAACACAACTAAATATGAAGCGTTGGTTCAGGGATTAAGGAAAGCAATTGAATTAAAAGCAAATAATCTGAAAGTGTTTGGAGATTTTGAAATAATTGCAAAACAAATCCATAATCAAATACATTGAATTTCTCCTCATTTAAAATCTTATCAAAATGAAGTATGGGATTTACTTAAATATTTCAATGCATTTAACATTGTATCGATTCCAAGACTTAAGAATGCAGCGGCTGACTTGTTGGCCACATCAGCTGCGAGGCTTGTTCCCTATAATAATCGGTGCTCTGTTGAATTGCTTTTCAGGCCCTCGGTTCCAGATATGATTACCAATCTACGAGTGTTTGATGATGATCAGCAGATTATAGAGTGCTTGACAAATGACAAGGCCTTCAAAGGGGCGATTATTGATGATGAAGAACATCAGGCTGAGCTAAAATTCGATAATTTTATTCCTAAGGGAGTCAGGACTTTAGAATGGATGTTTGATTTAAATGATAAATTCAGAAGACCAACGAATGTGAAGACTCATAGCTCATCTCTACAGTTTGAGTTGATTAATTTGGGGACTGAGATGGAGCCTAAATATGTGAATCTGGGAAAATGCTGCTCCCTAGCTGAAAGGGATAAGTTCATCATTCTTTTCAAGCAATACAAAGATGTTTTTGCCTAGACGTATGAAGATCTGAAGACATATGACACCAATATTATCTAGCATGTTATCTCCATCAAATCTGGAATCAAACCTTATCAACAGCCTTTAAGGAAAATGCATCCAAAATTAGAGCCTTTAATCCAGAGTGAAGTTAAGAAACTATTGGATGCTAGAATTATTTTTAAGGTTAGACACTTGGAATTGGTTTCAAATATGGTACCGGTGAGAAAGAAATATGGAGAAATCAGGCTATGTGTGGATTTTAGAAACTTAAATCGCGCTTTAGATAAATACAATTATCCTGTTCCACCCATGGAGCAGATATTGCAAATGGTTTCAGGTTCTGAACTATTCTCTTTATTAGATGGATTCTCAGGCTACAATCAAGTATTAGTAGTCGAAGAAGACAGACTAAAAATGACATTCAAGACCAGGTGGGGAATGTTCGATTACAAAAGGATGCCCTTTGGACTCATAAACGCTGGAGCTACCTTCCAGAGGGCCATGGACATAGCTTTCCATAGTTTGATTGGCCGCAGTGCTATAGTATACCTCGATGACATCACGATATTCTCAAAGAAAAGAGAGGAACACGCATTTCACCTAAAGCATATTTTTGAATGCTGCCGAAAATATGGTATCTCACTAAAACCTAAGAAGTGCATGTTCGATGTTACAGAAGGTAAGTTGCTGGGTCACATGGTTTCTAATAAGGGGATATACATAGACCCAGAAAGGATCAAAGCCATTGAATAGATTCCCTTACCCCATAATAAAAAGGGCATGCAATCATTTATGGGGACAATAAACTTCGTGCGAAGGTTTGTGCCAGATTTCGCTCAAATTGTTAAACCTTTGCAGCAAATGGTAAAGAAAAGTGTACAATTCAAGTGGACTAATGTAGAGAAGAACACATTTAGTAAGATTAAAACAGCTGTTGTGCACGCACCCTCCCTCAAAAGTCCGGATTTTGATAAAGATTTTATTCTGTACACTTTTGCATCTGATGATTCACTAGCAGCTGTGCCTACCCAGAAGGAAGATGGGGGATATGAGTTCCCCATATCATTTATGAGAACTGGGCTGCAAGGGGCTGAGTTGAATTACCCTGCTGTGGATAAACAAGCTTATGCAGTGTTCAAAGCGGTGAAACAATTCAGACCATATATATTGAAGAATCGAACAAAGGTAATAGTTCCACACCCAGCTGTGAGGTCTCTTTTCATACAAAAGGAGCTAGGAGAAAGGAGAGGCAACTGGGTAACAGTTCTATAGGATTATGACCTCGAATTCAAGCTAGCTTCCATAGTTAAAGGGAAAGGATTGTGCAAACTAATGACTGAAAGCAAAGACAATGAAGAACATGACTGGGAAGGCGAAGCTGATTTACATTTGATGGATGTGTGTCCTCTTTTCACAGCTCCAGACTCTTGGTATCGAGACCTTGTGCATTACCTTCAGGAAGGATTGTTACTAGAACATTGGAATTCTAAGCAAAGAAGAGCACTATGTCTTAAATCAGCCTCATATCAAATTGTTGAAGGAATATTATTCAGAAAGAATTATAATGGAGTTCTTCTTAGATGTTTAGAGAAAGAAGACGTGAAGAAGGTAATGATAGATTTACATGATGGTCCTGCTGGACGACATTTCTTCGGAGATACTACAGCTCATAAAATTCTCAGAGCCGGGTACTATTGGCCCACACTGTTCAAATATGCACACTCCCATGTTAGAAAATGCGACATTTGTCAAAGGTGTGGTGGAAGACAAGTTAAAGCAGCAGGACCGTTAAAGCCTGTAATGATAACAGAACCTTTTGAGCAGTGGGGAATGGATATCATTGGGGAGATAAAGCTGAATTCTTCTCTACAACACAAGTATATTCTGATAGCAACCGACTACTTCACTCATTGGGTCGAAGCCATTCCGTTGCGTAAAGTAAATGAAGATGCGGTCATGGATTTCTTGCAAGACCATATTATGACCAGGTTTGGAGTTCCAATTTCTTTAGTTTTCGATAATGCTACTTACGTTTCCTCGATTAGATTAACTGCATTTGCTCATGAGAAAGAAATTAAGTTGCGTTACTCTACTAATTACTATCCGCAGGGAAATGGTCTAGCTTAATCTACAAACAAGAATCTGATTAGGATTTTAAAAAAGATGGTGATAGAAAATCAAAGGAGTTGGCACTCAGCATTACCAAATGCTCTTTGGGCTGATAGGTTCACCCCCAAGACTTTGTTAGGTGTATCCCCATATAACCTTGTTTATGGGAAAAAGGCCATTCTACCCCACAATATCATGTTACCCTCTTCCATAATCGCTCAAAAATCCAGAGGATCAGATAATGAAGTCTTGCAAATGAGGATATATAATATTCTGAAGGCAGAAGAGTCTAGATCCAAGGCCAGAGAATACTTTAAACAACAACAGGAGGTAGTTAAGAGATGGTTTGATAAACACAAGGCTGGAACAAAAGAATTCGAGGTGGGAGATTTGGTTCTTAAGTGGAACCAACCCCATGATGAGAAAGGAAAACACACGAAATTTCAACAGTTGTGGGTAGGTCCTTTCCAAATTGCGGCAAAGCTTGGCCCCTCAACCTATAAATTGCATGATTTACAGCGGTGGGAAGAGAACTTACCAGTAAATGGTTTAGTTCTCAAACCTTATTTTTCCTGAGTTTTGTTTTTGTTCTTTTATCTGGTATATAAATAAATGGACTTAGATGTTTATTTTTGATTTATTTTATTTCTGTTTTGTTTTAGTTTAGATTTTGATTGATTTCAATAAAAGGAGGCAAACTCTTGGTTGCATGAAGAACATCAGAATTCTAGAATGATTAAAGTTCTTGAGTGTAAGATGTGTATTATTGTTTTATCTGAAAGAATTTCTTCTATTTTAACAGTTTTCTCGAATGGATATGAACACATTGAAGTCCTGCTTAATCCTTGTAAAATAAACCAGGATCAAGAGGTCTGGAATACTATTTTGAGGCTCCGTCCATCTCACATTTTAAAATGTCCTAGGGAGTGACAACAAAGGGCCCATGGAAAGGAAGTAGGGTGAACAGTATATTATATATAAATGATCCCATGCCGAGAATTGAATGCCAAAAGGAAGATAAGATTCAAAAGCTCCTATGAAAGCATTATTTATCAAAACAAAATACTGAGCCATATAAGTACTAAATTTCCAAAAGTTCCTCTCCCTCCGTGAGCTGAAAGTTGAATACATCTCTCACACAAAAGGACACTATGGATAGAGGAGCCTGAATCAAAAATTCATAAAGAAAGGCATGCAGGAGGACTCATATGAAAAGAACAAAAGTCCAAAAGCACAAAAAAGTGCAAAATGGCATGGGAATGAGGAACAAATGAATATTTCTGTTTACCATATGCTACAATCCTATGGTGTCCAAGCTGGCAGCTACTTGAAGACAAAGGTAACAAATGGAACTCATCTTCTTGGCCTCAAAAGCGTTATCTTGACTTGGAAATATTGGTTTCCATTCTCCTAAATTGGACTATGATCAATTATTAAAAGTACATATATTTTCCATTTGATAAATCCAGATATCTGGAAGAATTCAACATGTTCATTTGTTGTTAAATAGTCTGTTACTCAAGAAATAAATTATACAGAGATCTAGGTTCACCAGGTAGTTGCCAATTGTTGCAGCTGCAACTGTTTCCCCAAATTTTTGAAATTTTGGACCCCCCTGTTAATTTTTATCTTGCCTAGAATCGTTTGGATCCATGAACTCTATTTTTGTTTTCCTTTTGCTACAAGTTTGGACTATTTTGAGGTTAGCTCTCTTCATGCTTTTCGGAAAATTTCTTATGTATGAAACTACTTTGGGTTGTGGAATTTAGAGTTTGGTTTTTTCCCTTTGATTTGCGATTTATTTCTTTGTTCTCGGAAGCCTATTTCTCATTCTAGCCACTATTTCAGAGGCCATTTAAACAACGTATTAGAGCCATATTTCCTTATGGAGCCTCCGTTGCAGAAGTTGAACGATGAGTGTTCCACAGGATAGTCTTGACTTCTCCGATGTCGTGTTGTTATTGTTTTGACTTGTTTGCATTATCAGAGGTTGGTCGAAGTTGAGTCGAGGTTGTTTGATCTTTGTGAAGCCACTGTTTTGGAAGTGAGACAAACTTTTTGGGCTGATGCACGACCTTAGGTCTTCCGAACACTTAATGTGATATTTCTGCGCCGTATCAAAAAGATTATGATTCTGATCGAAGGTTGTAGTCTGTTTGGTTTCCACCATTACAGCTCTCGAGCGAACTAAGTGTCTGCCATATAATTGCTCCACTCGCCGATGCTTTGTTAGGGTTTTTCCGTTTCATCTTTTGACCGCGGGGCCCGTAGTATTTTCATCTTCCGCTATCGCAGCTGCGTAATTCACTAACCTCTCGACGTTGATGTCATTCTGTTCACCATCAGGGAACATTACCGCTCGATGCTTTTGCTTTTAGTTCTTCCGACTCCGATAGACTTAACGGTCTTGCGAAACTCGTTGTCCATCTGGAACCCACCATTGTGGCTATAAGTAATACTGTCAGGTCGATGTCTTAGTGTTTCAAGCCGTCGATAAGGTTGTTTCCTGCCATTTTTGGGTGGTGTTGTTTTTTGATTCTTGTTAAGATTTTCGTGAGAGAGTGCAGTAAAGGGCCTCATATTGATGATCAATTTTATTGTTAGTGTGGTTTAAGTATTGAAAAGACGCAGTCCGTATTAATGATGAATTTTTTGTTTTGATTGCAAACGGGCTCAAAAGATTCTACAGATCGCTGCTGTAAGAAGACATAGCTGAAGGATAAAGCTGAGGAAAGTTGGTTGAACAGTGATAGGCAGATACATTCTGAGATCAACGGGATATAAAAGGGATAAGTAAAAGACAAAGCAGAATAAATAGCAATAGAGGCCCGGTTTTGGAAAAGGTTCAGTAGTTACTGAGCTGGTCCCTCTATATGAAGTACTCGTAAGACTAAAATCCGAAATGTAACGTATTGCCTAAATCATGAGCACTCACAAACTGACAAAACTGTGAGATTAAAACGGTTGGGAAAGCCAGAAGGTCAAGGGGCGGGGAAACCCAAAGGTTTTGTGGGTTTTTGTATAAATATAGGAAAGTTAGAGGGAATGGGGGATTTTTCCCTGGAAAAACTTGTGAGCTATTGTTTGTAAGAGGAACTATTTCATTTTACAATAAGAAATTGCAATTTTTTGCTTATTGGAGAAGGTGCTGTGTGGAATGTTCAAATGTGATAATATGAACAATGTTGAAGGGGTACTATTTCGTTTTTTACTGTGTTTCATTAACTGTGAGAGCGTTCTAACTTTCTGAACCTATGTTCTTGTTTGAATGTTCTCTGGTATATTATGTGATAATTTCCACTATGAGTAATGGAGGTTTTAACTGTTGATGAGCTATCTTGTCGTGTATATCTTTAATCAGGTTTATGTGCTTGGTTCTAAGAACAACTATCTGTGATTTACCTTAACATGTGAACAGTATTACATTACTCATGAATTAATATTTTTCTCTCTAGAGACAGCTTAGTTAGTATGTATTTTCTAGTTGTGTGTGATTGAGATGCGAGAGTGTCTAAGACGAGAGGTAAGAACCTGCGCATCACATTGTGACCACTCCTTGCATCCTTAATCAATCTGCATCTTGAGTAGGCACATGCATATCATACTTAACGTCAAAAAATTACAAAAATATATACGGTGGATCGAGCAGCAACCGGTAAAACCTTTATTTTTGTTACTTGACCTATGGTAGCCGGACCGCAAACCGGATGGATTCCCTACACCAAACAGTCACAGGCTAGTTGGGAACATCGACTGGGGAGAATCCCTTGCTGTTGTTGCCTGTGAATTTCTAGGCCTCAACAATCCCATTGACATAGCCATGCCATTTGCAGCTATTCAGGCTGATTCAGCTCATATCCAGTCTGAAGATTCCAAGGCAAACAACTTCATTGAGCACATTCAGCACATTTTCCAACAAGTTCATGACATATTGGATATATACAATGCTAAGTACAAGCAACGACATGATCAGCATCGGGTGCAACACAACTTCCAGGTGGGCAACAAAGTGTGGCTACATTTGCAGAAGGAGCGCCTCGCTGGACCCCACCGGAAGCTTTTCCCACTTCAATATGGGCCATACACCATCACCAAGGTTGTCGGGGACAATTCCTTCGAGCTCCATATTCCACCATTCCTTGCTCTACACCTAGTGTTCAATGTGGACCACCTTCGGCCCTACTTTCCACCTCTATTGGACACATCAGACGTGGCAGAACAACTCACACCAACAGAGTTAAACCTCGACTGCATGGAACAAGCCACAATTGATTGGATTATGGACATACATATCAGGAACACTCGCCAATAGAAGATCCAGCTATATTGAGTTGTCAAAGTAGGCCAACTCCTTCACCAGGGAAAGTGGCTCACTAGGGACCAAGTTCAACAGAAGTTTCCTCATCTCATGGAGGAAATCAACGCAATGGGGACCATTGCTTCCTAAGGGGGGAGGAATGATCCAGGAGGATATTGGTGGCCACCCACCTATTCCTATTGGACCCCCACCATTGTTTCTTTTAGTTTTCCACTTTCCTTAATTGTAGCACAATTTACTATTTTTGGTAGTATTCGGGGCCTAAACTTCCGGAGCCGTTTTGAGGCCCTAAACGACATTTTTTCGGCATCAAATGGTCGGGAAAATATGAATTCATTTTGGACTTGATATTTTCCATTTATGGATGTATTCCTTAAAGAGATATTTCTAACAATGTATCATGCGTGTCAAACGGAGGTAGTATACTAAAGTTATGACCCCGGGAAATTGATGTACCAAGTTACCCAACGGGGCACACATTCTAGCATTTCACCTCCTAGGGTTAGGTTTTTGGATGTGTAGGGTTTCCTTTGTTTATCAATAATATATATGCCTTTGAGCCTCATTGTAACACATAGTTCAGAGGCATGTAGCCACCACATCTCTTCTCAGAGATAAGCTACCAGCACTCTAGCTAGTTTATTTCCATTCTGTATGTAAATAAGTTTTAGTTATTGATTAATGAAATGAAGTGTTATTTCCACTGCATATTTGTTTCTATGGTTATTTGTTTATTCTGTTGCGTTCTTGCATAAATCTGGATCAATCCGTGAGGCAACATGTATACATCAAAATGTTATGTTTAAAAATTGTTTTAATGATTATATTGGTTTCATTAGATAACTTTTAGTATGTTTTTGATGCAGGGTTCTTTCATCCAGGGCACCTCCCTAACAATTGATCTGAGTAGACGTGCCTCAAGGAGGCAGGTATACATCGACATTGCCATTATAAAAATTTAGGATGGACAAACATATATGTTGTTATGTATTTTCAATAGTATATTCGGTTCGTTTATATAATCTTATCTATTTTTCATGCAGAGTGTTGATCAGGGAAGCCACTCGAAAATTGATCAGACGACTACAACATTAGGGAAACAGGTAAACATGAATGTAATTATACATTTTAAATACTGCAAAATTGTACACATGTTATATAACGTGTAGCATAATGTTTATTTTGTTATGTATTTTTACGTTTTTATGTTTGCGTTCATTATGATAAACGGTTGTCTACTTTTTTTGCAGGTTGATGATCGGGGAAAGTCCTTAGCTGTTGATCAGACGACTGGATCCATGGGGCAATAGGTAAACCTAAATGCAATTCTACATTCTAAATACTTGAAAATTGTACACATAAAACATGTAGCATATTTTTTATTTTTTTTTATTTTTTACGATTGCGTTCATTATGAAAATGTTGTATACTTTTTTTTGCAGGTGGATGATCGGGGAAAGTCCCCAGCTATTGATCAGACCAAACCATAGTCTCGGCATTAGGTAAACATATATGTAATTCTAGTAATCTATCACGATAGACATTTTTTGTTAATATAATTTTTTGCGCAACTATTGCTTCAACAACTAAGAAATGTTTTATATATTTATGTAGCAGACAAATGATTCGGTCTATGAAACAACAACTCATGAGACTTTAGATTTTGATGTCTACCAGTTGATAAGTGATGTTGAAATTGGTACTTCTGTAGACTCATTGAAGGTGCTACATAAGAACTTCAAAAAACAAAATGAGGAAATGCTTCGTCTGGCATGGACTGTTCCAATGACAGATGAGATCAAAGAAAAGGTTCATTTGTTGATCAAGAGATGTTAGTCCTTGAAAGTAAGTTGCAGCATCCTAATGTAAATTCATTTTGAACTTTATAATTTTTAATTTAATATGATAGTGAATTTATAATACAATGGTTTGTATTTACAGGAAATTCTGCAACCTCACACTGGTGGTGAAGGCGGTGTTGGCCCCTATGACAAAACCACTCCATGTACACCACATACTGACCCCATTTTGTCCACTGAATAGTCGAAAACACGCTCTGCGACACCCTTGAGGAAAACAGAGGATGTAGCTGATGATGATCGACCCAGAGCAGATCCTGGAGAAGAAGAGGTGGATGCAGGGTTTTATACTAATGCTGATGTTGAAGCAACATTTCTTGGATCTTCTTGTGTCACTAGCACTGGTTCAATAGTGGCAACATTTTTTGTGAACGATGATATCGTTCCAATAAATATAGAGAAGATTTCAGGTAATTATATATTGTTCGATTTAGTTTTTATAATTTGTTTCTAATATACGGATAATTTTTTTTAATGTTGACTAATGATGGCATGATTATTTTGAAGGAAATGATGTAGTTTATAAAAATCTAAATGATTGGGCCTTGGATATCTTCGGGCCCACCATCCACACAAGGTGGGATAGAGAGAAAAAATATTTAAAGGATGAACTGGCTAACCGGTTGGTTGGTTGTTCGGAAAAGATACATTCGATACAACGAAGGTCCTACAGAAGGCTGAACAACATCTAAATATTGTTCGAGACCAATATAGGGCTCACCTAGAAAAGAACCCTAGGTATGAGTGTCCTCCTATGATTCCATCAAGGGAGTCGAAATCCCTCGTGAAAGATGGAAAAGAGAAGGGTCTGAGAAAAACAGGAAAGATACCACCATTAATAGGGAGGCATGCAATACATTCCACAATGTAATGGTAAGCCTTATTATTATTAATTTTTATATCAAATTTGGAACATTAACTAACGTAATTCAACACTTTATTAGGTTGTTGGACACATCAAAGGCCACCAAGGCAAGACTAGAAAAAATAGGCCAACACAAGCTTGGGCCTGGTGGTTATTTGAATTTGGTGGCACGAATTGTAAGTATTGAAAACCCCATACTACATCTAAATAATATATAGAAAATTATTTTCATTTTATTCTGGAAAAAAAAAGTGAAATTAATGACGTCATGCAAATATGTAGGCTGACCGATTCAAAGAATTACCCACTCAAGAAGACTTGAAGCTTGGATTCAAACATGACTTTGAAGTCATTGTTGAACACCGAAGAAGCTTGTCTGGGCATACTGCACGATCTTATGCTGGTCCATTTAGTGCATAGGTATATAACAACTATATAATTTAATGAAACATTATTAATTCTCATGCAATTTATTTGTTATAAAAACAAAACATAAACTATTTAATTTGTTTTGAGCAGGAAAGTAATGATCCTGTTAATGTCGAGGATGTACACCAACTATTCGAAGATCATGCTTGGATTCTTGGTGTAACATCCCCAAAAATTCACAAAAATTTAAAATTTTCTATGTGATATTAAATTCTAAATCATAGCCTGAATGCTAGTTTAATAATTAACTTCAAATAGATAGATTACAAAGATAAGACATCAAGAGAAAACTTAGGATTTAATACTCTTCACTTAACTATAACTAAGAGGCTACAAAATTTTATTTACTAACTTGTAAGTCACATGCCACTAACCGTACTCAATCTATAACGATTTTTACTCCTAAATAATAAATGTTAGTCAAAAGTTAATGAATTAAAATAATTTAATGAATTCAAATCATTGGTTTATTTGTAAGAGTGTGTATGCTCCTGATGGTTATCTTATTTAGATTGTGTAATATTCTGATGGTTATCTTCTTTAGATTGTGTAAGATTCTGATGGTTACTTTCTTTTCATACTAAAGGGGGCTTGAGGTTAGCCCGAGGCTTACTTAGCTTTTCTTAAATCTAACGCAGATTTGATGCTTGTATAGGATTCACATGTAAAAACTGACTTCCAGGTTTACGATGTAAGAATTTAAGGCTCGAAAGACTAAACGAGTAATCTAGGAAATATCCTTAAACTCTATTTATTGTCTAGATTATCAAAGTGTAAGAATTCCTAGGCCTATAACAAAGACTACTCTACCTAGGTAGCAATTTGAGTTGTTAGTGTGATTATTTGTTCTAACAAATAAATTATATGTTTGATGACATATAATTATCAAACATGTTTTTAGTTGTTTTGTGGTACTAGAATCCTGAATACATTCCCATTTGGTTTATAACTATGTAAATCCTAAAACTTCCTAAGCCCTAAAATTATCATTATTATTTTTAGCAACTAGAAACTAACTACAAAAATAACAATTCTAGGCATGTATTTGATGCATAAAATATCACTATAACCTAACTAAATATCCATCATGCATAACAATGAAATGTTTATTTTTAACAAATGTAATGGTATTACTTTTACACAAATCACAGGTTCAAAATATATCAAGCTAAGAAAATATTTCAAAGGTAGTGCGATCCACGTGGTGGATGCTCGCATGGTGGAGGGTTTTGGGTTATAAACCGTATGCAACTGCATTCAAAATTTTCCCTAAAATTTTGCTTGGTTTCATTACTTGTTTTTTTTTGAAAAGGGAGAGTAGGCCAACAGGCCCTCGGCCTCTTTGGGTCTCTGCAACGATTGTCACTTGTTGTTTGTCTAGAGTGTAAACAGGCTTGAAGTATGGTTCTTCACCATATCCATTTCATCAAGCTCAACATTAAACACTTGTCACTCTTGTTTTCCCATGGCATTATCAGGATTGAACTCTGGTTCTTTTCCATAACCATTTCTTTGTGCTCAACGTTTAAATCTCGTAAGTTGTAACGAAATCTTCAAGCATTCTTCTTCTTTTATTTATACCAAGCTATTTACAAAACAGTTCTGGGTGATTATTGTTTTGATGGTAGGTGAAATTTCTTGGCTTTGCACAGCCGAATGTTGAAGAAGAAACCCTAAGCTGAAGGGTGCGAGCGAGAAATCTCGGGTAAGCCTCGGTTCCAACGTGGGGTATCCTCATTGTGATACCAATCATTCTTGTAGAATGTTACTACGGTGTTCAAAATACTTGTGGCAATTTGTTGTTTTGTTTTGGATAGTTATGGAGGCTGTAAGGGAATCCTTAGTGATATCCCTTAGGGTTTCATAGTGGGCTACCACTCTTGTAATAAAGATTTAGGGTAAGAATATTACTATTCGAGGGTTTTGTAATCATTGTTCACACTATATTTAAGCTATAAGGAAACTTCTTCGGCCTTGTGCTCAGCCATTGTAACTCTTTTGAGGCTTTGAACCGTTAAGGGATTTTGGTTTTATGAGTTGAACCATGTGGTGACTGTATTGGTTAAATTCTTGATAAATTGAAGACTCTATTTATAATTCTTTTGTTTATAAAAGGCAGATCTTACAGCCATAGTGTAGTTATCTTTTTAGCAATTGTTTTCCCTTTTGAATTGCTTGGTAAATAGTTTTTATGCTATGTCAACAACTTGTTGTAATTTATTCTATGACTGCGAACTGGTTAAAGCCATTGGAAAAATTAATTGTTTGCAATTCTAATTGTACAAATGGTACTGTAAAGGATTAACCTAGGGTTTGGTTTTTAAATAAACAGTTTCTAATATTTAGGTTATCTGCATATCCTCGATTTTTGGTATAAACAAAAGTTAAATAATAATAGTCTTCCTTTTAATTGGAAGAGCTGATATCTATTCTTTGACTTACTTAGTTGTTGGATATAGATTTAAGAGATAAGATTTGTTCCTTATCTGAAGGATACAGTTGTCTATTTTTAATTATTCGCTAGGTGTGGTAATCTTCTTTTTTCATAACTAGGTTCTGTGAATGGTTATGAAGGATTATATTAATAGAGTAGGGTTTAGAAGAACAATTTACAAATGTTAATAATAGTATTAGTGTTATACTAATTCTTTATTGTTTGGTTTACTAAGTACTTAATTTATGTACTATAATACATTAGGTGTTATAATTTTATCCATTTTCAGCCTATTGACTGAACATTATGAACTTATTGTACTAGATGTTTAAAAAGAAACAATTTGAGGTTAGGGTACTAAAGTTAAAATAGCTAGTAAATCCTTTAACTGTGCATTATTTACTGTAATGTGACTAGAGTAACATTGTTTATATTTTAGGTTTTAAAGTATTAAAGTAATGAATGGTTTTTCTTTACTAAGTGTAAATAAATAAATTGTTTTACAATAATTGTTAATGTATTATACCACACATAGTTTAATGACTGTGTGACAAAACATTACTATAATGGACTCTATGTAATGTTTTGAGAGGTTTTTGTATAAAAGGTTAAGTTCTAGAAATGGATTATTATGCTAAATAGCTAGAAAATAACAGTAAAAATCTTCCAATGTTAAAACAGTTACTTGAAGATATTGTTGGTAACTTATCAGAAGAAAAGATCGTAAACTCTACATTTCAATAACAGTTCAGATCATTTTATCTATGTATAATCATTCCTATCTACAACTAAAAAATCCTTTTGTACTAGAGTACGCGATCATAAGATGAGTGGAAAAATGAAGAAATGACTTTTCACTCATTAATCAATTATTTCTAATACGAGACTCAATTATTCTGATAATCATATACAAGTAAACTTTCCTGAATAAATTTCAGACTTAAGCATTCTACTAGCAGATTCAAAGTATCTAAGTAATAATAGAAAAACTAAACATGAATTCTTTCATTCCAGTAATTTGATTGAACATAAATAAATAAGATAACACAATGGAACCTGATAATTGGTAGAAGAGTCAAACATCCCAAGGAGCCTGTCCCACCCAAACTTTTCGTGAAACAGTAGCCTGTCCATTGATCCACCATAATGAATGCGTTGTGTGGAGAAATGGGATTAAATATCCCTACAACTCAACAATAGTACTTCTGTCCTCAGCAGAATAGAAATCATCTATGTGGTTGCACTAGTTTAGAATGCAGTCTTAATCACTCAATCCACTTCTACCTTTCCCCTCATCGAATCTTTTGTTCTCCTTTCTCAACATCAGGAATTTCACAAGGTAAAGAATGAATAGCCTCCTTGTAATACCCCTTGTGTTAAAGCCCTGGACAGATGTGATTTGTAATTGTTTATTATTGTGGCACAGGGTGCCGGAAAAAGGGTCTTTAACGACCTAGAGACATTATTATAATTTTGTAAATTATTAATTAATGAAAACAACTGGCACATCAAGGACCACTAAAAGAGTATGGGGGGTCTAGATCCACCATGTGAGGGGGAATGTGGACATTCCTAGCACTTTAGAACTTGTTTGGTTGATCTTGGTCCATATTTCTGCCTTAGTGGCTTTTTTAATTAATGATCACCCAAACATTGTACAAATGACCCAACATTTGATTAATTTATCCTATGTTGGTATTATTGAGCCTAATTCATGATTTAGTGGGCCTCCTTAGTGTTTGGGTGGGTGCCACTTGTTGATTGAGCCTCTTTGATGGTTTTGTAACTCCTTGTGTAAATACTTGTGTAACTCTTGGGTAAATTATTTTGTTACCCCCCCCCTTTCTATTTTGGGAAGATGCATTAGCTTGTGTGACACCTCACCTCACTAATTTTGAGTTGGGTGGAGTGGCTTGGAGTCATTCTCCTTGAAATTTCAAATTTCTTAGGTTGGATTAGAGTTACCCTCTTGTGGTTAATTTACCCCCCCCCATTGGATTGACTGAAGTTGGTTTACCATGGTTTTATTTTGACCCATTGAGTTAGAATTATCTTATTTGTTCTATAAATACATGTTTGATATCCTTGGTTTGGGGGTTGTTTTTGATGGTTATTTTGGATGGTTGTTGCTTATGGTTGTTCATACTTTTGATTTTCCTTGGTTTACACTACTTGTATTTGTCCTTAATTTGTACATAAATTCTGATGGTGAATGGCGATATCTTGATGGCCTATGGGGTTTGGATTACCATTGCACCTGGTAGTGGGGTGGAAGAGGAAGTATGTGGTGAGGAATAGAGTTTTGGATTCTCAAGTTGATACTTGAGTTATTCTTTAGTGCACCTCTATTTTGTATCTGTGGCCTTATCTCGGGGGTGGCTTGTCAAAGTGAGATCTAGATTGGTAGTGCCAAAGGCTTGGTGGAATGTGGTCCGGATGATGCTGGATTGATAAGATAAATGATTTATCTTATGTTTATTTAATTTACTTGGATCTGATATGATTTATTTATGGATGCACATGAAATTTTTGATGAAATGTATGAGTTATTTGTGGAATAATTTTCTCATAGAATTCAATCTATTTATGCAAGTAAATTTTATGAAGGAATTGGAAACTAGTTTTTGGGATTTTGTGCACAAATCGTTTAAGAAAATAATTATTTGGTACCTATGATAAAGAAATGATATTTATTACCCTTTTCATTATATACTGTATATTTTTATGCTGCCGTATCCTCAGAATGTTTTAAGACACTTATCTTTCATGCTTCTACCTTTTATTCGAAAACTAGTTCTTCGATCGAACTATTTGGCATAGTTTGGAGAATTATCACATGAAGTGTTTGTAAAAATGCTTGAGTGATTATTTTATTTTTATATATGATAAATAATATTCAAGTGTGTGTGAGAATTTGTGGATAAATCTTCTTGGTAGTGTTGGGAAATGTCTATCGAAATTCTAAATGAATTTCCAATTTCTAGCTCCTTCAATGGAATTGTTTTGAGTAGATTTGTGACTTTGCATATGAAGTGTTTGAAAAAATGTTAGAATGAGATATACCTCTGTTATGAATGATAAAACATGTTATTTATATTTTGAATTTCATTTGAATTATTCTACGATCTGTGGAATTAAATATTCTAGTGATTCCTAGGATTACTAGTCGATTCGGATGAGAAAATTAACTTATTTTGTGGATTGTTTAATGGAATGTATATGGGTGGAAAGATACAGACATATGACTGTAATTGATCCCTGATATTATCTACATGAGCTAAAATAATCATATATATATCTCTTTATTTGGAAGTTGGAAAGTTCAATTGAAAACTAGGTACATTGCAATGAAATTGACAAATAGTTTTTGGATTCGAATCTCTGTTTTTGGTAAAAGATGAATGTAGATCCATATTCTATGTTATTGGTTATTTACTTGTGCTGTAGAATGATATTTTATAGATCTATACCTTCACCTTTGTGTTTCTTGAAACTCGGTACGATTGGTTTGATTGAATTTTGGGCAGTATTTATTAGCTAGTTGTATTGATTGAACTTGAAATATCCTTCGTTTATGTACTCGGATCTGATCTGCAAAAGTACTTTATTTTGCTGTACATGCATGCTTAAATATGTTCATAATGGATGTATTTTCACTTTTTGGTTCATTGGCATGGTTGTGTGTCTAATTCGTGCAAGACTAGTTGTTAGTATTGTACAACTAGTAAACTAGTTCTTGTGGAATCATTTTCATAATTACTATGTTTAATTAATTGGAAAATGGTAATTAGACATAATTTACATGTTATTAGGTGTTAATTATCCATTGGAGTTGATAAACAGTGGTTAAGTGATAAACAAATGAAATTATAACAAGTACCGTCAATTATGTGCTAATTGTCGTTAAGTATCGTAATTGGAACACTAATTACTAATTAGTCATGATTAAGAGTAAATGGCATTTAGATGTGGAATTTATATCTGAATTGGATTGGAATTGATATGTGATGTTCCTAGAAGGTGTTAGTAATCCTTTCCATCCCTTCGATGAGACATTTGAATAATAATTGAATTTATTTTAATTTATTTGTAATTAAAATGACTTTGTCATGAAACAAATATTGAAAAATGAATTTTAATATTTGTTTAACTAATCCATTGTGATAAAATTATCTAATTAGCATTAAAGAGCTAATTATATGTCCCTTGGTCCTATTGATATCCCCAGGGGACATTACAAGTGGTATCAGAGCTTAGATTCTAACACTGCGACTGTTGGGCCTTCTATAGAGTTATCATCTTATGTATATGTGCATTTGGAGTTTACAAATGTGCTTAGTAAAATTAATTTAACCTCCCTTATGTTAATATAATAATAAGAAACCTCACTTCATAGATTATTTCTTTGTATTCCTTAGAATTAATTAACATTGAATGTTGGTTGTTCAATGATTGATTGGTAATTACTATGTGGTGCATGTCTAATAATTGACTTTGACTTGATTGATTGATGCTTGTGCGTTTTCCTCTTTTATTGCCCATTCAATTATTAATATCGAAATGCTTCTTGTAGTATGACTTAATTACTGATACATTATGATTATGAATTGATAAATAAATAATTGTAATTATAATAGTATATGTCATATTATTAGTTTAATGCTAAGTTATTAAGATGATATAGTTCTATTATTATTAAATATTAATATAATTTATTAAGTGGCATTTATACCTTATATTGATGGATGGTATGCTTTTATAGTCTTATTTATGTCACTTGGATGGCGGTGGTTACATGGATGAGTAACTTCCTTGATACTTGCCTAAATTGTGTTTCTCATTCTCCTTTTATTTTATGCATGTAGTATGGTTTTATATTATTTATTAATTATTACTATGCTAACTTATCTAATATGATAGTATTGAGTTATGCAATTATTGCTATAATTGTATTGATATTATGGTATAACATAGTAATTCTATGAGTATATTAAATATGGAATATATAGGTTATATGACTAATACATTGCGTATATGATTAATAATATTATGATATATGATTGAAGAATCATAATATATATGTAAAACAAAAATGAGTGTATGGATATAATACATAGCAGTAGTAAGTATGGTATATGGTATGAGTATATGATAGTGTGTTGTACAATTAATAATTGTTTTATTGTATAATATTAGAAGATTTTGGTGGTAGGATGTTTGGTTGTTTGAGGTGACTATGTATTTACTTTTCTAAGTAGTGTGCTATGTGCAAATAATTAGTAATGTAATGTATTATTATATATATCCTTATGTGCTAATGATTCTATGTAATGTTATGATAAATAGTAACTACTCGATATGATTTCTATAGTTGATGAATGTTGTTTGATATTATTGGTTGCTATTGGATGTTATTGATTGCCATTGGTTGATTAATGGATTATACCTGTATGACATTGTCAACATTGTATGTATGCCTATTATTGGTTGTTATGGTTATTACGTGTATGATTGATGCATCTTGGTTGATGTCTTCTAGATGATGTATTCTGATTGATGTATTGTGATCATTGTATTATCCTTGATGAATCCTGGTTGATGTCTTCTGGATGATGTATTCTGATTGATGTATTGTGATCATTGTATTATCCTTGATGAATCTTGGTTGATGTATTCTGATTGGTGTATTATGATAATTGTATTTTTCTTGATGAATCCTAGTTAATGTATTCTGATTGTGTATTCTAATTGATATATTCTGATTAATGTATGATGGTTGATGTATTGTGGTTGATGTGCTTTGATTGATGTACTATGATTGATGCATGTATGGTTGTCCTTGGTTGATATTACATGATCGATATATGATTGATATACGTTGAGATATTATGAATTGATGGTCGATGTATTTATGGATCATGTATGCATGAGGGTCATTGTATGATTGATATTAGTTGAGGAATAATGTCTTTTGAGTGATCTCTAAGAAGAATTATGCTTTATATTGATATGAAAAGTAATAGGTTGTTATGGCCTTTCTGTTTCTTGGTTATATTAGAACCGTTGCATATAACTTTGCTTTGCTTGTTACATTAAAATGAAAAAGTATTTAGGTGATCTTTGAAAATATTTATCCTCGTGATCTTTGTTGAAAGTATCTTTCTAGGGTATCCTTGTATTATATCAAATACCTTTGTTAAAATGCAGCAGCTGGTCTGGCTCAGGAAATTCTCAGAAATTCGTAATTTCTGTGTGTGTGTGTGTGTGTAATCCTTGGCGTCTGCTACGATTTGATAATCCCAGTATTGATGTGTGTACATTCTCGATTGGTGTCTGAAATGATTTGAGGAATGGAAATGGATTCTAGACTTTCTTGATAAACCTAGTGTGTGAAGGAACCTCACAGACCAATCTAGAAGGTTGGTTTTCTTCTTTTCATACCCTGAATAGCACTGGAAGGGAAGGCATGGCCTAAGGGACTGTGTAGCAGAGAAGGGAATGCTTCCTTGTGTTGGGTGTGTAATTGTTTAGAAGTCAAGCTAGATCTGGTGTGGGTGTTCATAGCTCTGGGGTTGAGCTCACTAGATTAGCAGTTAGTCTTTCCACCTCCTTGGCAGCCTGATAAGCCCAACTGGAAGGATGGCTTGGTTGGTAGCCTGATAAACCCATATATTGACTTGGTTGTGTCTCATGTGAATTTGGATAAGTGTAAACCACTGCCTGTGTAAGCCTGATAAACCCAACTGGAAGGATGGCTTGGTTGATAGCTTGATAAAACCATCTGTTGGCTTGGCTGTGTCTCGTGTGAATTTGGCTAAGTGTAAACCACTGCATGTGTAAGCTTGATAAACCCAACTAGAAGGATGGCTTGGTTGGTAGCTTGATAAACCCATCTGTTGGCTTGGCTGTGTCTCATGTAAATTTGGCTAAGTGTAAACCACTGCCTGTGTAAGCTTGATAAACCCAACTGGAAGGATGGCTTGGTTGGTAGTCTAATAAACCCATCTGTTGGATTTGCTGTGTCTCATGTGAATTTGGATAAGTGTAAACCACTGCCTATGTAAGCCTAATAAACCCAACTAGAAGGATGGCTTGGCCGGTATCCTAATAAACCCATATGTTGGCTTGGCTATGTCTCATGTGAATTTGTCCAAGTGTAAACCACTTCCTATGTAAGTTTGATAAACCCAACTGTGTTGGCTTGACTGAATTTTATTGTATCCTTGGCTATGGGTGAAGTCTGCTAGTGTTCCTTATCCCTTGGGGAAATCATGCCCAGCTCAAGGGTTGAAGTGCTGCTGAGAGATTAAAGATCACAATGGCCTATGGTTGGGTGGAATGTTGCAGCAACATAGCTGGTTGCAGGGCAAGCTTCTTTCAATATAAGTATTCCCTTGTATTTTATTTCCACAACTGTATTTTGTTTATGAATTACTATGAACATGCTGAATGCTTGAATGCATGATTTTGCTTCCACTGTATGGTGATAATGTATGCATCTGTGTATCTTTAAGTTCATGTATTTTTATATTATGTTCATAGGGATTAGGTTTCCTGGGTTGATAGATGTTAGTCGCGTCCTCTCTGTTGAATAGAGGGGTGGGGATGTGACAGTGGTATCAGTAGATGCATTTCATATTATTGAAATTGATTAGAATAAGATTTCATTAGATGCACTTCAATTATTTGTTGAAGAAGTATCTAATATTGAGTACCTTGCATATACTAAAGTATTTCCTGTAATTAATTATAAATTTTTTTTTTGAAATATGTATTTTAAGAATCTTATTGAGCAATATATATGTTTACTGCTAACCATGTGTCTGTTGGGAATGTGAAAAAGAATCCTCGTTAAATAAGCATCTCTATTTTGATTATCTTTGTTGAAGAATATGGTTTAGCTATTGGGACTGAGTTCCTAGATTCCCTCAAAGAGCAGTCTAGTATCCATTTCTAGAGAGGTAGTCTGGTGGATTGTCACCCCTTTGCTTACATCATATCACTCTACTAGTCCAGGTTCTCGCACAAGAAACCAGGAAATGGAATGGTGATCCCATAGGTAGTAGAGACGAACATGAAAGTAGTAGTGGGAAGCATTGAGGTTCTCATACGAGGTAGTTCTAAGAGTTACTAAACTGATTGCGCTCTTCTTATGGGAGGAACATTGTCCCATTGAAGCTAGTTGCCAAAAATTTGAGATAAGTATTCTATCATGTGTTATTCATGTTATTGTATTTTGTATAGGTTCCATGGTGATTGGTTTATGCTATCTTTATGTTCATGAATACTCTTATATCATGTATCGTACATTTGTATACTTGATGTTAATCATTTGGTTGATTGAAATATGATTTTCAGGTGAATGTATCTTTGTTGAAATTTGAAGACCCTGTAATGGGGATTGAATATTGACCCTTCCTACTACTCTTGGTTCTCGCACGGGAAGCTAGAAAATGGGATGGCGATATCTTGAGGAACAAGTTAAGTGAAGGGAGTCACATCCCATAGGCAATAGAGACAGACATGAAAGTAGTAATGGGAAATATTGTGGTTTCTTGGAAGAGGAGTTCCGAGAAATACTACTTGAAAAGTGAAGGTAGTGATCCCTTTGAAAGTTGTAAAAGCATGTATGTATTATGCACCGAGGACGATGCATGGTTTAAGGGGGAGGAGATGTAATACCCCGTGTGTTAAAGGCCCAGACAGATGTAATTTGTAATTGTTTATTATTGTGGCATAGGGTGGCGGAAAATGGGTCTTTAAGGACTTGGAGACATTATTATAATTTTGCAAATAATTAATTAATGAAAACAACTGGCACATCGAGGACCACTAAAAGAGTATGGGAGGCCTAGATCCATGATGTGAGGGGGAATGGGGACATTCCTAGCACTTTAGAACTTTTTTTGGTTGATCTTGGTCCATATTTATGCCTTAGTGGATTTATTAATAAATGATCACCCAAACATTGTACAAATGACCCAACTTTTGATTAATTTATCCTATGTTGGTATTATTGAGCCTAATTCATGATTTAGTGGGCCTCCTTAGTGTTTGGGTGGGTGCCACTTGTTGATTGAGCCCCCCCTTTGGTGGTTTTGTAACTCATTGTGTAACTCCTTGTGTAAATATTTATGTAACTCTTGCATAAATCCTTTTCTAACCCCTCCCTTTCTATTTTGGGAAGATGCCTTGGCTTGTGTGACACCTCACCTCACTAATTTTGAGTTGGGTGGAGTGGCTTGGAGTCATTCTCCTTGAAATTTCGAATTGCTTGGGTTAGATTAGAGTCACCCTCTTGTGGTTGATTTACCCCTACATTGGATTGACTCAAGTTGGCTTACCATGGTTTTATTTTGACCCATTGAGTTAGAATTACCTTATTTGTTCTATAAATACATGTTTGATATCCTTGGTTTGGGGGTTGTTTTTCATGGTTCTTTTGGATGGTTGTTTATTATGGTTGTTCATACTTTTGATTTTCCTTGGTTTCCACTACTTGGATTTGTCCTTAATTTGCACATAAATCTTGATGGTGAATGGTGATATCTTGATGGCCTATGGGGTCTGGATTACCATTGTACCTAGCACTGGGGTGGAAGAGGAAGTATGTGGTGAGGAGTAGAGTTTTGGATTCTCAAGCTGATGCTTGAGTTATTCTTCAGTGCACCTCTATTGTGGACCTATGGCCTCAGCTCGGGGGTGGACTCTCAAAGTGAGATCTGGATTGGTAGTGCCAAAGGCTGGGTGGAATGTGGTCCGGATGATGCCAATTGCGCATTGATGTTTATTTAATTTAATTGGATATGATCTGATTTATTTATGGATTCACATGAAATGTTTGATAAAATGTATGAGTTATTTGTGGAATATTTTTCTCATAGAATTCAATCTATTTATGCAAGTAAATTCTATGAAGGAATTGGAAACTAGTTTTTGGGATTTTGTGCACAAATCGTTTGAGAAAATAATTATTTGGTACCTCTATTACAGAACTGATATTTATTCCCCTTTTCATTATATACTGTATATTTTTATGGTGTTGTATCCTCAGAATGGTTTAAGACACTTCTCTTTAATGCTTCTACCTTTTATTTGAAAACTAGTTCTTCGATCGGACTGTTTGGCATAGTTTGGAGAATTATCACATGAAATGTTTGTAAAAATGATTGAGTGATTATTTTATGTTTATATCTGATAAATAATATTAAAATGTGTGTGATAATTTGAGGATAAATCTTCTTGGTAGTGCTGGGGAAATGTCTACCGAATTTCTAAATCAATTTCCAATTCTAGCTCCTTCAATGGAATTATTTTGAGTAGATTTGTGACTTTGCATATGAAGTGTTTGAAAAAATGTTAGAATGAGATTTAAATCTGTTATGAATGATAAAACATGTTATTTAGAGTTTAAATTTCATTTGAATGATTCTACTATCTATGGATTTAAATATTCTAGTGATTCCTAGGATTGCTAGCCGATTCGGATGAGTAAAATTAACTTATTTTGTGGATTATTTAATGGAATGTATATGGGTGGAAAGCTACAACCATATGACTGTAAGTTATCCCTAATATGCTTTACATTAGCTACACTAATCATATATCTCTCTTTATTTGGAAGTTTGAAAGTTCAATTGAAAACTAGGTTCATTGCACTGAAATTGACAAATAGTTTTTGGATTCGAATCTCTGTTTTTGGTAAAAGATGAATGCACAACCATATTCTCTGTTATTGGTTATTTACTTGTGCTATATAATTCTATTTTCTAGATCTTTACCTTCACCTTTTTGTGCCTTGAAACTCGTTACGATTGGTTTGATTGAATTTCGGGTAGTATTTATTAGCCAGTTGTATTGATTGAACTTGAAATATCCTTCGTTTATGTACTCGGATCTGATCTGAAAAAGTACTTTATTTTTTTTTTAAATGCATGCTTAAATATGTGTATAATGGCTGTAGGTTCACTTTTTGGTTCATTGGCATGGTTGTGTGTCGAATCCGTGGAAGACTAGTTGTTAGTATTGAACAACTAGTTAACTAGTTAGCGCAGAATCATTTTCATAATTACTATGTTTAATTAATTGGAAAATGGTAATTAGACATGATTTACATATTATTAGGTGTTAATTAGCCATTGGAGTTGATAAATAGTGGTTAAGTGATAAACAAATGAAATTATAATAAGTACCGTAAATTATGCGCTAATTTTCGTTAAGTATCGTAATTGGAACACTAATTACTAATTAATCATGATTAAGTGTAAATGGCATTTATATATGGAATTTATGTCTGAATTGGTTTGGAATTGATATGTGATGTTTCTAGAAGGTGTTAGTAATCCTTTCCAGCCCTTGGATGAGACATTTGAATAATTATTGAATTTATTTTTACTTATTTTAATTTATTTGTAATTAAAATGAGTTTGTCATCAAACAAATATTGAAAAATAAATTTTAATATTTGTTTAACTAATCCATTGTTATAAAATTATCTAATTAGCATTAGAGAGATAATGATATGTCCCTCTGTCCCATTGATATCCCCAGGGGACATTACACTCCTGTTGAATTCGATGGATAGATATATGCATACCTAGGTCTTTTGGTCAGTTTTTTCAATTAATGAGACACCTACTCTGTTCCACTTTCTTGGGGAACATGACCACAAAATTAGGGAATTTTCCCCCTACAACAACTAGAAGTGATTGAGGATGCTGCCATGTGTCAGTTTGCTGTCACCCTAGTCTATTCCTTCTAGTGTCTCAGTGGACACTCATTTAACAACCTCCTTAGGCTATTTGTCTCATCTTTTATTTATTAAATAACAAAATATTCAACATAATTAATTACAGTCATCCTTGACCCCACTTGGTCAATAGCCATAAACTTTACAATAAAAATAAAATATAATGTTTTCTTAAACATAAAATGTTATTGAAATTTGGGTACATGACATACACCCCCCCTTAATTCCAACATCATCCTCGATTTTTCTTTATTCATCATCCTCAGAGCTTCCCTGGAATAGAATTGAATATGCTGATCGCATATGACTCCCCAATTCCCAGGTTGCTTCTTCTGGACTAGAGTGCTTCCATTGCACCTTCACCTGTCCAATGGTGCGATTCCGAAGTAATATCTCCCTCTTGTCGAAGATACCATCCAGTTCCACCAGGAAATCTCTTTCGGGCTCCACCTGTACATCATTCCAATTTATCACATGAGTAGCATCATGTACATATCTTTTTAAAACATAAATATGAAAAAAATTACAAACTTTAAGATTCGGTGGTAAGGCAATTCGTATGCCACCAATCCAACTCTGGACAATATTTCGAATGGACCACAGTACCTGGGTGCTAGCTTAGCACAACTGCCTAATTTTAAGGAGCTCTTTTTAGGTTTTACCTTAATGAAAACATGTTTTCCCACCTGGAACTCTTTTTGAGTTCGTTTAAGATCCGCTTGACTCTTATGTCTGTCTTGTGCAACCTTTAAATTACCTTGTACAACCACTTATACTATAAAACGATAAATTTATACTAAAAACGAGAACTCTAGCCATAAAACAATGATTTTTGCATAAAAACATCAAAAACACCCTCCACATAGAAAAGTGTTGATACCCGTATACACATTTGTTTTTGGGGTAAAAAATGAAGCCCTAGCCTAAACATCCCATACTGTTGTTTTCAAAAATTTTAAAATCAACCCCTAAATTGGAAAAATATTTTTTTCTTCGAGAAATAAATTACAACTTTTTTGAAACTTGCATATTAAACAAAAACAAATATTTGATAAATAATTTCACCACTCTAACCATATAAAATCAAAGAAATTATGATGTGAAACTCTTTTAGAGTTTCAATTACAAACATCATAATAATAAAAAAATCTAAAATGTTTCATGTAAAATTATTCAATTTCATCCATGGATTTTGACACCCCATCATAATCTATATTTACATTATTTTTTTTAAATTTAAAACACACCCCCAAACAACATTATATTAAACTCATGATTAAGCCCAATCCATTTGCAACAAAATCACTTTTAATTCACAATATCAAAGCTACAATTTTACTATGTATGGATGTTTATGGATTTCTTCAACTCGTATAGGTTGCACGAACTTAAATATTATTACAATATCAAATGTTGTTAAAATTTAATACACTCCATACATTCATTTGGTTCCTCCTAAATAAGTTTGTATTCCATAATGTGATTGTGTGTGGATTTTTCTAGGTCTTAAAGAACTAACCACTTAACTTGCGGTTGTTCAACTTCAATAGATAGATGATGTTGACTATCCCCTTGAGGTTTAGACCCCGTTACCGTTTTATCTTTAATCAATATTCCAATTGTAGTAAGATAAAAAAAAATATTCCATAGAGCTTGATCGAATATCAAATCAAAAGTTGAGAAAATCGATTCAATCTCCTTGATTTAAAGGTTTTTTTGAAGACTGGGTTGAGTTGATCCCAATGGAGATCAACTTTGACAACTCACAATTATAGGAGCATATGCTCTCTACACCCACTAATTCTTGGCTATGAAATGTTTGCATCCCCTCCCTTCATGGTGACATGTGGCACTAAAAACTAGTTGCAATAAAAACTCAGTACAAACCCACTGTAGTAAAGTGAAAGAATAACACCAATAGATGTTATCCCCTATCAACTTAAAAATAAAATATTATGTTTGAAATCCCCCATGCTTAAAAGAAACACTGGATACTTGATATCTATGTGTTTACCTTATATATTTTAGACATATTGATTTTCATCAAATATTTTATGCAGTTTTGCATATAATAAGTATTATATCTCCTTATCATTAACATTTCTATATCAATTTAAAATGATAATAAAATTTTATTTTAAGTATGATTTATATACAATTCATAATATAAAAAAATTAATTATATTATAAGAAATTTAATAATTTAAACATATGTAAAAGTTGAACAATAATAAAAAAATAATGTTAATAAGATTATAATCCCACTCATTACAAAATAAAAAAAGTATCTATCAAATTATATTGCAAAATTTAAAGACATTATCAATAAAATATTAACCATATATATATTTATTATCACAAAATTTAAAGACATTATCAATAAAATATTAACCATATATATATTTATTGATCAAATAAAAAAATTATTGATCAAATTATATTAAAAAAATAAAGACATTCTCAATAAAATAGAATTTAACTTCTATAAAAAAAAATTAAAATTATAATAGTTCCAAAATTACAATTTTATCAATTTAAAATGAACCTGTGAATTGAAATGTAACATTATCCATCATTATGCATAGCAAAACAAAATGAAATTCTATCTCAAAAAAAAAAATTAATTTTTATTTTATTTTAATGGATCCCATCCCAAACAATAAAATAAGAATCTCTTTGTATGGATGGTTAAAGCACTATGGAATAGTATTCCAGGTAATGAGCTGTCTGATCAAGGTTTATTTGGCCAAAAAACCCGATCCGAGAAGAGTTTCTTTTTTTGCTTTATTCATTTTATCCTGATATCTTAGAGTTGGTCCTTGCATATTAATAAGAGAAGACTCTTTTTTTTTCAGATGGAAAGATCCACGGGAAACCAACAATACTTCCCCACATTAGTGGATCATAGAGGTGGTAAACCATCGGCAATCCTCGCAGAAGGCCTAACCCCAAAGGACTCAAGACTCGAACCCGTGACCTCTCCCCAAACCGAGAGAATGTGCGCACGTCTTAGCAATTGAGCTAACTCTTGGGGCTAATAAAAGAAAACTCTATATAGTGCTTAGCGTATACAAAGATATTATTAATTATATTAAACAAGACTGTTATTTATATATTCGGCCCTTATGGTCTATTTCGTAAACATTCCTAAATTAATACTGGAACTTTCAAATAGTACCCGCCCTTTTATCCTAGATTTTTTCATGGTATTTCCTATTTTCATGTTTTTTCACCAATGACTCATCCACAATTCAACTCGCAAAGGCCCTTCATATGAATTTAGAAATAAAACTCAAAACTAACCAACCAAATGATCATATGAATTTAGAATGTGACCACGAATACGTATATGTAACATTTATGTTAATCTTACTCTTAACAAGAAAATTTGTATATTTTTTTATGTTTAATTTTTATTTTATGATATGTTTATTTCTTTAATAAATTAATTGTTTTTTGAAAAATATATTAGTGTGTGGGTATTTCTTTAATAAATAAATTGGTTTTTGAAAAATATATGAATGTGTGGGTGAAGATTAATTGTTATTAATCTTCATTTAGACTAACTTTGATCTATTGAATCGTAAAAGGGGTAAGTAATCACTCTCTTTCCTCTAAAATTTTATTTTTCTATAAAAAAAAACTTTAAGAGAAGCATTTCTAAATCATTATAATTTTGTGTAGTTGTAAGGTTAAGAACGCCACTATTATAGGACATACATTGTAATCTAAAGTGGATATATGGAGGACATTCTAAGAGAAAGTGTTTTTTTATCTTCAACCCTTTTAGTGTCACAAAGATGGAAAATTCTTTTATCCCACAACTTTTGAGGAATTGTCCAACACTATGTTTCATTATGGAATTCATTAGAGTTTATTCTTATTTTAGCAATGTCTGTTTTTTCTTTAGGAAGTTAAAACAAAACTTTTGATTCCCTAGATTAAGGATGATGCCTCCTTATACTAAATTAATTTTCTCTTGTCCTCTAATTCTTTATCACACCACAACTTGTCCTTAAATTTACATGTAATAATACATTTAATATTATCACTACCATGTAGAGTATCTGTTTCTTAGAATCCTCAATGATATAGCCAAGACTTGGAATCTTGAAGAAAATGTTAAATTTGACAGCTTTTTGATAAGATATATTAGTAATGTTTTGACTTTCAAATTTTATTTTAGAAATAAAATTTCCATATATAATGTTTTTAATATGTTATTTAAAAATATATGGTATAGTTTTGCTTGAATTTATGTGAATTGTCACTTTTTGGAAAATAATATGAAGTAGTATCATTTTTATACAAAATATCTTTGAAAATCCATTGAAAATGGTTTTAAATGTCTTTATTGTCTTGATTTTTTTACAATTTTGTCAATAAAATTGTCTTATTTTGTCCATAAAGATGTCTTGTTTTAAAGAAAAATTTGCAAAATGTATATAAGTTTTTGTTATAACTTGCTTCTAAATGTATGTTATTTTGTTAAATTTATGAAAAACACACTTGAAAATAGAAATTAAAAATATTTTACGACAAAGTTGATTCAAAGGCCAAAAAAATGCCTCAAAATGAAAATGTGTGATACTGGCATCAACCCTTTTTTGAAACAGAGGTAATAATAGCTACTAAAATTAGGAAAGAGAAAAACGAGAATTGTGTCGAGTTCTTGTTTCAAAGTATAAGTGGTTGTACCTTCTTCACGGTTAATTCCATTTCCTTTAATAACTTGGGTCCTAGTATTAACCTGCCAATGGAGTTACTCCATGAGATGGGAGTATTGCATTTTCTACCATACAGAATTTCAAATGGGTTGAATTTTGCTGAAGCTTGATAGTGGTTGTTGTATGCAAACTCAACCAAGTGTAAGTACTTCTACCATTTACTTGGTTGTTCTCTAACGTACATCCTTAACATATCTTCCAAAATTTGATTTACCCTTTCTGTCTGTCATCCGTTTGCGGATGAAAATATGTATTGAAATTTAAAGTGGTATCTAGACCTTTAAATAAATATTTCTAGAAGTTACCCGTGAATTTAGAGTCCCTGTCAGAAATTATAACTTTTGGAATTCCATGCGAATGAAAAATTTGTTTCATAAATGATTTAGCAATATTAGTAGCCTTATGAGTGGTCTTTACTGGTATAAAATGGGCTGCCTTACTGAGTTTGTCAACAAATACCATTATTTAATCATTCTGGTTCTAATTTTTAGGCAAACCTGTAATAAAATCAATGTTGATTATTTCCCATTTCGAGCTAGGAATTGGTATCGACTGTAATAAACCAGCTGGATGCTGATGTTCAGTCTTAACCTATTGACATTCAAAATATCTAGCAATATATTCTGCCAACTTATTCTTCATACTCGGCCAAAAGTAATCTTTCAGTAACATAGTGATTGTCTTCTGATAACCAGGGTGTCCAGAATAAGGACTTTTATGTATTTCATTCAAATCAATGTTGGGTGTGTTATACTATCTTAAATACACCTAATATTTAATTATCGGCCGGGGTTGGTAGGCTTAGAGTTGCTACAAAATATATGCAAAGGTAGAGGGGTTCCTAGGGAATTGTAGAAATACTTTAATAAACAAAAAATTAAAAGATCTTTCAAAATGAAAAATCGAGTCAAACTCCTAAAAATTTAATTATTAATGTGATTAAAGCAAAACATCATACTAGGATAATATCGGACTACTCATTAATCAACTCTTCTTCTCCTTAATCTAAGAATGGAAAAACTTTCATAAACAACTTCAGAAAGTAAGAAAGGTCTAATTTATGAATAAGTTAAAAAATAAATAAATAAAGAAGCAAGTAGAAAACTTAATTAAGAAGACTTCTCTAATTCTTTAGCTTATAAGCGTTTTTAGTAAACATACAATTAAAGGAATAAATCCTATGCTAGTATCAATCTACAAAGTATTGATGTATTTTCCAGAAATTAACATATCTAACCCTAAATTCAATATAAACAATGGTGGATTAAACTAAACCAGAGATACAATTATCATATATTACAGCGATGATAAATGAGGAAATCAAAGACAAAAGAAGCAAATCAAATCATAATTCAAAAACATGCTTGGATTGAAAAGAAATTAAAAAAGGGCTTTTAATAAGTAATTTAAAATAATCTAACCTAAGGTCCTAGAGGCTGATGTAACTATTACCTAATTACCAAAACATAACAGAATTAAAAAAAGCGAAAGAATTAAAACTAAAAATAGGTCAAAAAATAACACTAAAAGTCAGATGGAAGGCTGGATGACAGTCTGGAAGGAAGGTTCGAATGACAGTCCAAACACACAGTCCGAATGAGAGGCTATATATAGAAAATAATAAAAACAGACCTAAACGATTTAATTATCAGCTGATTTTGTGCATATGAAAACAAGATGCATAAAGGACAGAATTTAAACTTAATTAATAATCAAAATAATCAAAAGGGATTACTAATTTATGGGTATGAAGAGATTGTTTCTATTATAAAATAAAACAAACTGAAACACTGCTGAATTAATCTATATTTAAATAAAAGTTAACAAAACTTATTCTAACTACAAATCAGACCTAAGACTAACTAAATTTTATCTATTTGTAAATATAACATTAAGCATTTAACCGAAAGAGAAGACTAAAAGGAAAACTAAAAACAAACTACATGTGACCGGTCACTCTAATTCTATAGGCAAAGACTACATTAACTACATAATTACATTAACTATAACAAACATATGTCACAGAAAGTAAATAAATGGACAATTATAGTAACATACTCACATGAACAAATTAAAACAAAACTACTTATATGTGAAAGAGAAATAAGAAAAACACATAGGGACATGGAAGCCACTGGTTATTGAGGGGCCCTCTCAACAATTAGGGGATGCTTGTCTAAAGCCTACATAAACACAACCATGAACAACATAATGTACAGAATATTAGACAAAATTACAGTGTGCTTTACAGATCTGACTGAACTGCTTTCCCAAAAAACTAACTAACTAACTCCTCCCAGCTCTCAAAAGAGGCTGGTATATATAGCACATACAATAGATGAGCAAGTTTATCCTTTAGTGGTTGAATTCTCTCTAAATTTAGTTGATCTTCAAGGAATATAACAGTTTACAGGCCATCGTATAGTCTGGTTCCTCCCTCAACATGATCGTGGCATCTTCAGCATGAGCAGGGCGTCGTGGTGGTGTATCTACTCCTCCTTTCGCGTGGCTAGTGGAGTGGTGTTAAGCACAGGAAATGTACATGATGGCGAGTTTATAGAACATATGATGTTAATCATTTAAGCGCAGACTAGTGATGAGTTTGGAGGAGGCCACGAACGATTCTAGAACAAGAGTGCTCCTTCTTTAAACGTGTGGGCAATGAGCAGCTTGGTGTTGGGTGAAATCAATGCACCAACGATTATTTTAAATTGTTGATCATGTTATCACCTGGGAACATGGTCAACAAAACAGTCTGCAGATTGCTTCAATGTTTAATACTTGAGATCGGTTATGGACAGCGCACAAACTGATTAGCGATCTAGACGAAAAGCTGGAAGGTGAGTTGGACGACGATTGCATAGATCAGGATGAATGGTAAGCTAAACAGTGGTTGCACAGATCAGACTGAATGCTTGTATGTTTTAATGAGCTGAAAACTAATATGTCTATTATAAGCTTGCCCAAAAGCTATAAATCTACAAACAAATACATAAATTAATAGATATATTAAATATGATTTAAATAATAGAAATTTAAGTCAATAAAGTTGTAAAAATAATGTTAATAACCAGAGTTGTGTAAACATCAAATTTTCTCTTACCTCATGCTAAATAACAATCTCCATGACATAAAATACACGAAAGATAATAAAATATGCATTTAAATGTGTTATTTTAAGGCAAAAAATGATAACAAAATGGAGCTCAACAATCAACAACTTAACTTTAGGTATGTTAGGTATATACAACCTATTTTTATAAAGTATTAACCCTTTTTCATTTAGACTGTAACCCATTTTTAAACTTTCAATTACATTTTCTGCCACTTTAGCTTGCAATTTTCGGTAATTTTCATCAAATTTTACTCTTTCTTCAATCTAATCTTCTAAATTTGTTTTGTAAGTACTGATTGCTGCCATAAAATTTAATCTTACATTTTTGCTCAAAGCATCAACTACTTTATTTTCCTTCCCCTTGATATGTTGGATCTAAAAATCATATTCTCTAAGGAAAGCTAGCCACTTAGCTTGCCTTGCGTTTAAATTTGGTTGATCAAACATATACTTTAAACCTTTATTATCCGTCATTAAAATAAATTTTCTCTTGATGAAGTGATGGTGCCACATATCTAATGCATGTACCACAACAGCCAATTCTAGATCGTAAGTAGCATAATTTTTCTCGTGAATTTTAAGTTTCCTGGACTCGTACGCTATTACGTGTCCTTCTTGAGTTAAGGATCAACCAAGGCCATCATTACATGCATCATTTCATACAACAAAATCCTTGTTAGTATCCGCAATTCTTAAAATGGGTGCAGTAGTTAATAATTCTTTTAATTTCTTAAAACTCTCTTCACATTTTTGATCCCATACAAATTTCTTCCCTTTCTTCTGTAGAGAAGTTATGGGATTCACGATCCTTGAAAATTCCTCAATGAACCTTCGATAATACCCAGTGATCCCCATGAATGACCGTACATCAGTCACATCCTTTGGGGATGACCATTTGTTAATTGCTTTTATCTTATCTAGGTCAATCGAGATCCCATCTTTAGTTATTACGTGACCCAAGTATTGTGTTTTATCATTGAAGAAGTCGCATTTATTGAACTTCGCATATAGCTGATGTTTTCTTAACACTTGTAAAATTATTTTAAATGTTCCTCGTGCTCTTCTTTAGTCTTAGAATAGATTAGAATATCATCAATAAAAACTACTACAAACTTATCTAGATAATTATGTAATATGTTATTCATTAAACACATGAAGACTATCGGGGCATTAGTTAGCCCAAATGGCATGACAACAAACTCATAGTGACCATATCGGGTCCTAAAATCCGTCTTGAAAATATCCTCATGCTTAATCCGGACTTGATGATAACTAGATATTAAGTCAATTTTTGAAAATACTGTTGCTCCGCGTAACTCATCGAACAGATTATCTATGCAGGGAAATGGGTATCTATTTTTAATTGTCATATTATTAAGTTGACGGTAGTCAATGCATAAGTGCAGAGTATCGTCCTTATTTTTAACAAAAATGACAGTGCTCCCCAAGGAGAACGCTTGGTATTATATACTTTTTATCTATCAGTTCTTTTAATTACGATTTTAGTTCATTAAGATCCAGGATTTTCATCTAATAAAGAGCTTTTGAGTTAGGCAGTGCATCGGGTACCAGCTCAATAGTGAAATCCAGCTTCCTTTATGGAGGCAATCCCAGAATTTCCTCTGGAAATACATCCGAATAACATCTCAGAATTGGTATATCTTCTAATTTTAGATTTTCTTCTTTATTAATGTGTTCTTCATTAGTTATAGTTACATCAAAAGATTTACATCCCTTCCAAACAACCCTTTTTAGTTGTAAGGAAGAAATCTTTCTGATTGTTGTTTTCCTAGGAATTCCTTTTACTGTTACCGTTTCTCCTTCATTATTTAAACAAGTAAAAGTTTTATCAAAAGAATTTAACACTACTTGATGTTGTTCCAACCAATCCATTCCAATTAATACATCATAGGAGCCTAACAAAAGTACATTAAGCTTTGCAGAAGTTTAAAACGGATTCATAAATAATGTACAATCTTTCACAAAATCAATTACTTTCTTGTTTGCTCCTGTAGCTAATTGAACCAGCCAATGATTTTACAAATTTCTCTAGTGGTAGTTTACTTTTATCCATTAAATTGGGAGATACATAACTCAGGCTACCCTTTGGGTCAATTAAAATAGAAATAGGTTTATGGTTTAGCATACATTCTACTTCCACCATGGAAGTCTGATATTCAACATGGCTTTTTTCCAGAGCTGCATTGATTCTGGGCATCCCTCTCGCTAAATCACCAACTGTTGTTTCTTCCTGCACAACATGAATGTTGTTGATGACCTTCTTCCTGTTAGGAAAAATTTATGCATATTGAGGTCCCTGGCATTCCCAACATTTTATCTGTTCCTTACGTTTGTTATTTTTAACATAATTACTGTGATTATTTCTAAATTCTTTATTTCTTGTGACAGTAGGGTTTGTTGTGGGTTACTTTTTGAATTACTTCCTTGAAATTTTCTGTTGGGTAGATTGTGTGAGTTATTATGCCCAAAATTTTGATCAGGTGTGAAATTTTTCTTCCTTGGTTCAAAATTATTATTAGGCCTTTTTATTTTTCATTTTGGTATGTTCTCCCTTTTCCAGTTCTGCTCATAGCGAAAATTTGCTTTTCACATGGCCTCTTCAATGGTCTTGGGATTATCATATTCAATTCTATCCTTAATATGAAAAGGTAAACAACTCAAAAATTGTTGTACCTTGGGTTTTTCATCAACAATATAAGGCACATATCGCAGTAATCTTAAAAATTTACTATTTAACTCTTTCATACTCATGGTTCCCAACCTTAGGTCATAAAATTCTTTAGCTTGTTCCTCATACTATTGCTGCGACAGAAATTTATTTTTAAATTACTTTTTAAAAGTGATCCAGTTTATATTCTTCTATTTTATGCCCTTAACTCATTTTATGTCCTCCCACCAGATGTCGGCTTTTAATTGATTTGAATAATTATATATCTGAAAGTACTTTTTCATTCCGGACAGCCTTGCTTTGGCTTCGAGGCTCCTTTTTTTGTTTCACCATTAAAATTTGGTGGTTTAATCTTTTTGAACTCCCCAGAAATATCTTCATAATGCTTGTATTTCTTTTTTCTAGAGCAATAATTACTCTTGCTACTGTCACTAGAATACTTGTGTTTCTTTCGGTGTGAGTTACTGTTAATTTTAGAAGAAGAATTGCTTTTAACTTTAGAGTATTTTGACCTTTTACTCTTATATTGATAGGACATAGTGTCAAATTCTATATGTTTATCTTTTTCTTCGTTATAAAACTTTTCCAACATGATTTGATCCACCTCCTTTTGATCTCTTAGGATCCTCTCATTTTATTTTTTAATGGTCTCCATTTTAGATTTTAGATCCTTAATTGTTTGCAGTAATTTAGATGAGTTATTAGTTATCTCTTCTTTAGCAGGTTCTTTTCCAGAATTATTTTGTTAATTTAACAGGGACCTCTCTTCAGCATACTCTTCGAGCCCTTCCGTACCTGTAAATCTAATTTAGAAAGTATTATGCACAGTAACATTTAAAATCATAAATCAGTATCCATACTTTCTATTTACTTTTTTTTTACGTGCGCTGAGCCACTTTAGGCCTAGTGTCTGAAACTTGGATCTGATACCATATGTAACATACCCAAAAATTCACAAAAATTTCAAAATTTTCTATGTGATATTAAATGCTAAATCATAGCCTGAATGTTAGTTTAATAATTAACTTCAAACAGATAGATTACAAAGATAAGACATCAAGAGAAAATGCAGGAGTTAATACTCTTCGGTTAACTGTAACTAAGAGGCTACAAAATTTTACTTACTAACTTGTAAGTCACATGCCACTAACCATACTCAATATATAACGATTTTCAGTCTTGAATAATAAAATGTTGGTCAAAATTTAATGAGTTAAAATAATTTAATGAATTCGGATCATTGGTTTATTTATAAGAATGTGTATGATCCCAATGGTTATCTTCTTTAGATTGTGTAATATTCTGATGGTTATCTTCTTTAGATTGTGTAAGATTTTGATGGTTATTTTATTTTCTTACTGAAGGGGGCTTGAGGTTAGCAGAAGCTTACTTAGCTTTTCTTAAAGCTAACGTAGATCCGATGCTTGTACAGGATTCACAAGTAAAAAATTGCTTCCAGGTTTACGATGTAAGAATTTATGGCTCGAAATACTAAACAAGTAAGCTAGGAAAGATCCTTAAACTCTATTTATTGTCTAGATTATCGAAGTGTAAGAATTCCTAGACCTACAGCAAAGACTACTCTACCTAGGTAGCAATTTGAGTTGGTAGTGTGATTATTTGTTCTAACAAATAAATTATATGTTTGATGATATATAATTATCAAACATGTTTTTAGTTGTTTGGTGGTACTATAATCTTGAATACATTCTCATTTGGTTTATAACTATGTAAATCCTAGAACTTCCTAAGCCCTAAAATTATCATTATTATTTTTAGCAACTAGAAACTAACTACAAAAATAACAATTTTAGGCATGTATTTGATGCATAAAATATCAACTATAACCTAACCAAATCTCCATCATGCATAACAATGAAATGTTTATTTTTAACAAATGTAATGGTATTACTTTTACACAAATCGCAGGTTCAAACTATATCAAGATAAGAAAATAATTCAAAGGTAGTGCGATCCACATGGTGGATGCTCACATTGTGGATGGTTTTGGGTGATAAACCCTATGCAACTTCATTCAAAGTTTGCCCTAAAATTTTGCTTGGTTTCATTACTTGTTTGTTTTTGGAAAGGGAGAGTAGGATGACAGGCCCTCGGCCTCCTTGAGTCTCTGCAACGATTGTCACTCTTTGTTTTCCCATGATGTTAGTAGGCTTGAACTCTGGTTCTTCACCATATCTATTTCTTCGAGCTCAACATTAAATAGTTGTCACTCTTGTTTTCCCATGGTGTTAGCAGGCTTGAAATGTGGTTCTTCGCCATAACCGTTTCTTCATGCTCAACATTTAAAGCTGGTAAGTTGTAATGAAATATTCAAGAAATCTTCTTTACTTTTACTTATACCAAGCTATTTACTAAACAGTTCTGAACGATTATTGTTTTGATGGTAGGTGAAATTGCTTGGCTTTGCACAGTCAAATGCTGAAGATGAAACCCTGAGCTGAAGGGTGCGAGCGAGAAAGCTCGGGTAAGCCTCAGTTCCAACTCGGGGTATCTTCGTTGTGATTGTGTTCTCAAGTGATACCAATGGTTCTTGTAGAATGTTACTACGGTGTTCAAAATACTTGTGGCAATTTGTTGTTTTGTTTTGGATAATTATGGAGGTCGTAAAGGCATCCTTAGTGATAACTCTTAGGGTTTCACAATGGGCTACAGCTCTTGTAATAAAGATTTAGGGTAAGAATATTATTGTTCCATGGTTTTGTAATCATTGTTCATACTATATTTAAGCTATAAAGAAAATTCCTCGGCCTCTTGCTCAACCTCTGTAACTCTTGCGAGGCTTTGAACCATTAAGGAATTTTGGTTTTATGAGTTGAACCATGTGGCGACTGTATTGGTTAAATTCTTGATAAATTGAAGACTCTGTTTATAATTGTTTTGTTTTTAAAAGGTAGAGCTTACGACCATAGTGTAGTTATCTGTTTAGCAATTGTTTTCCCTTTTGAATTTTTGTTTGTGCAGTGCATTAAGCTTGGTAAAGAGTTTTTCTGCTATGTCAACAATTTGTGGTAATTTCTTCTATGACTGCAAACTGGTTAAAGCCATTGGAAAATTTAATTGTTTACAATTCTAATTGTACAAACGGTACCATAAAGGATTAAGCTAGGGTTTAGTTTTTAAATAAACAGTTTCTAATATTTAGGTTATCTTCATATCCTCGATTTTTGGTATAAACAAAAGTTAAATTATAATAGTCTTCCTTTTAATTGGAAGAGCTAGAATATATTCTTTGACTTACTTAGCTATTGGATATAGATTTAATAGATAATATTTGTTCCTCATCTAAAGGATACAATTGTCTATTTATAATTATTCGCTAGCTGTGGTAATCTTCTTTTTTCATAACTAGGTTCTGTGAATGGTTATGAAGGATTATATTAATAGAGTAGGGTTTAGAAGAACAATTTACGAATGTTAAGAATAGTATTAGTGTTATACTGCTTGTTTACTATTTGGTTTACTAAGTACTTAATTTATGTACTATAATACATTAGGTGTTATACTTTTATCCATTTTCAGCCAATTGACTGAACATTATGAACTTACTGTACTAAATGTTTAAAAAGAAACAATTTAAGGTTAGGGTACTAAAGTTAAAATAGCTGGTAAATCATTTAACTATGCATTATTTACTGTAATGTGACTAGAGTAACATTGTTTATATTTTAGGTTTTAAAGTATTAAAATAATGAATGGTTTTTCTTTACTATGTGTAAATAAATAGATTGTTTTACAGTAATTGTTAATGTATTATACTACACACACGTTAATGACTATGTGACAAAAGATGACTATAATGGACTCTATGTAATGTTCTTAGAGGTTTTTGTATAAAAGGTTAAGTCCTAGAAATGGATTATTATGCTAAATAGATGGGAAATAACAGTAAAAAGCTTCCAATGTTAAAACAGTTACTTGAAGATATTGTTGGTAACTTATCAGAAGAAAAGATCGTAAACTCTACATTTCAATAACAATTCAGATCATTTTATTTATGTATAATCATTCCTATCTACATCTAAACAATCCTTCTGTACTAGAGTACGTCATCATAAGATGAGTGGAAAAATGCAGAAAGGAATTTTTACTCATTAATCAATAATTTCTAATTCTAGACTCAGTTATTATGATAATCATATACAAGTAAACTTTCTTGAATAAATTGCAGACTTAAGCATTCTACTAGAAGATTCAAAGTATCTAAGTAACAATAGAAAAACTAAACATGAATGCTTTCATTCGAGTAATTTTCTTGAACAAAAATAAAGAAGATAACACAATGAAACCTGATAATTTGTAGAAGAGACAAATTGCCCAAGGCGCCTGTTCCACCCAACCTTTTCCTAAAGATAGCTCAATTACTTGTCTTAGGACCCCCAAGCCTATCCATTGATCCACCAGGATGAATGCATTGTGTGGAGAAATGGGATTAAATACCCCTGCAACTCAATAGCAGTACTTAACAGCAATGCTTCTTTCCTCAGCAAAATAGAACTCAGCTATGTGGCTGCACTAGTTCATATTGCATTCTTAATCACTCAATCCACTTCTACCTTTCCCCTCATCGAATATATTTTTCTCCTTTCTCAACTTCAGGAATTTCACAAGGTAAAGAATGAACAACCTTCTGCTGAATTCGATGGATAAATATATGCATGCCTAGGTCTTTTGGTCATTTTTTCCAATTAACGAGCCACCTGCTCTGTTCCACTTCCTTGGGGAACATGACCACAAAATTAGGGAAGTTGCCCCCTGCAATAGCTAGAAGTGATTGAGGATACTGCCATGTGTCAGTTTTCTTTCACCCTAGTCTATTCCTCCTAGTGGATCAGTGGACACTCATTCAACAACCTCCTTAGGCTATTTGTCTCATCTTTTATTTATTAAATAATAAAATAGTCCACATAATTAATTACAGTCATCCTTGACCCCACTTGGTCAATAGTGATAAACTTTACAATAAAAATAAAATATAATGTTTTCTTAACCATAAAATGTTATTGAAATTGGGGTACGTGACACCTCGTAATGAATTTATTAATATTCTACTATTTTTTTTAGATAATTGCAAATGATGAACATTAATTCTAATTCTCCACAATTCAACTGCAAAGCATGTAGATGCAGGTAACACTAAACAGGTTGAGCCTGTATAGGATAATGATGAACATGTTGATATGCCCATGCTAGGTAAACAAATACCTTTGTATTGTTTTTTTAAATGAATTACTTGTATTTATAAAAACAAAAATAAATTAATGAAACATTTTGACATTATTGCAGCAATTTCGAGCCCCTCGTTGGAAGTTCAACCTGGCGAGCAATCTACTAGGGAGACCGATGAGTAGATTCTGGAAGATACGCTTCTTGCTAAATATGTAAAGAGAATAAAATTAAAAAGGAAGTGACTCAAGAAATTTTGAGTAATTCTTATTTATAACAAAATTTAGTATATGGTTTTTTCCTATATTTAATGAATGAATGGTTAAATGAATGCTTTAATGAATGGTTTAATGAATGTTTTTATCGACTATTGACTAAATGAATGGTTTAATGAATGTTGTTTTCAGCTATTGAATGATTTAATGAAATATTTTTTCATATATTGAGTGAATTAATTTGTAGTAAATTGTTATTTGCAAGTAGATGCATTTGGTTTGGGGAATTGAGAGTGATGTGAGGGGGAGCAGGGGCCATAAGAGCTTCCACCTTCATGTGGTTGGTCCTGTTTAGTAGAGAATATCAAATTATTCTCTAAACAGAGAGGACCTCAATGAATGGTAAGGAAGTATACATTAAAACGAGTTATTTCTATAATTGTAGTGTTTAAATTTTACTATTGCTATTTGACTCATCCATTCATACTTTTTATAGATAGCATTGGGAAACATTTTCATAATCTAGAGGTAAAAAATGGTGTTTTGATGTGATCAATGGCCTTATATACATTGTTTCGTGGTTCTCCATGTTTCCTTAGGTGATATATTATTACCAATTACTTTACTTGAATAATTGAATAGTATTGTCATTCACATTGTAATAGTATTGTATTTATTTAGGTTGGTTTTGTTCTTTTCATAAATAGGAAAATATTTATTTGATGGGTCCTAACATGAAATTATTTCAATAGAAAAATATTTTTAGTATGTTGAATGATGTTTTGAAAGGTAAAGAAGAAGAATATAGTGCGAAGCTCCACAAATCAAGGTAAGTTGTAACAAAAAAATTTATAAATAGTATAGGGAACATATTCCTAATTCTCAACCATATTTTTCTTCAGTTAATTTGATTTATTCCATACTTTCTCAATTTCTACCATTCTTTGTTTCCTATAATTTTAACTTTCTTGAATTAATAATAGAATATATCAGATATGCTTAGAAATTATCAAATATTCTTAGAAGTCGAAAAACATGGGCACCATGTTTTGTTGCCTGAAAATGTTATGTTCCTTGTTGTCAGTTTTGAATGGTTTTCTTTGAATAGAATCATTGTCAAAATAATAGATACATTTTTCAAATCTTATTAGATTGCATATACAAACCTAGGGTTTCCCCAGATCTCTATATATGGTCAAAAGTGATCATATCAAAGAGATGTGAATTTTCCTTGATCTATATAGATAGAGGCTGTAAAGTCACTTTATGGATTTTTTGATTGTTCTTCAACCATGTAATCACCAACATGGAATCTCCATAGACATGATGTCAATCAAGACCTTTCACAAGTGGTAGAGATGTAATTATTTGTGTTGGACACAATTATTGATAAAGAAAACGTGGATCTATTGTTGCATGTGACCTATCATTTTATGACTTAACAAGTTAAACTGAGAGTGATCAAGGTTTTCAGTCTGGTCAACCATGTGAATAATATGTACAATATGGAGATGGAAGTTCAATTACTGGGTGTTTTGTGAAGGATAAATTGCAGTCCAATAAAATCCACATTAGTAGTGGATAAATTCATATGATGTCTCCTCAGCTCGAAGGCACCATCCTCAAGTTTCCATATTTGGATCATCTCACTCAAGATTATGTTGTTGAAGTGTAATAAGTATTTGAGTAATCCATAGGAGGTGAGATCATCATGTGTAATGCGGTTATTTTGTTCCTCCTACAAAATCTTGACACAATATCACCCATGCCAAGAGACCAACATTACTCTCCTATAAATAGGCTTGCCACACAAACAAACATACTAAAAAAAGAAGTGGGTTGTGTGGGCATAAAGCAAATTTTCATGTAGGTTGTGCATTAGTTCACAAAAGAATCATGCAAGTTACTTGCATGTTGTACAAACTACCATAATTTAGGCAATTTTGTAGATATCATCCTATAACATGTGAAACTCATTTGTGTTTGTAGGTGGCAAGGAACCCACAAGTTTTGTGGGTTCCAACCATCCAGATATGCATCACAACTATGGATCCATACACAAAATCAGGATGTGAGATTGTACAAATTGCCACCATATAGTACTCATGCAACATAGTTGTGTGGCTAAAATGAATTCAAACCATGCGCTAAATAGTTTCCCATCACATAGTATAACATTAAATTTTCATGACCAAAACATAGGCAAGCCATGCATTACATAACTACCCTCCAGTCAATCATGCTACATAGTTGCACAACCAATTGATAAGAAGGTTTCACACTTTGTGGATGCTAGCTCACTAGACATATTTGCAATAATGTTACATGATCATACTTTTTGTATCCTATGAGTTGTGCAAATGTGGGTTGAATAGCCACAAATATTTGTGCAACTATTCAGTCGACAGTCTTGCAATTCAATGTAAAACCTAATGGGTATCATAAGGGTTGTATAGCCCCCTAATATATAAATGAAATGGATAAAATGAAAATAAATTCAATACCTCTTCCCTCATTATCTTGGAATCTAATTTGAGTCGTCAATTTGACCACAATAAGTTCCAAAACAATTAGTTCAAAATGGATGGTCAGAAAAATAGAAAGTGAATATGAATTTCGAAATGTTGGACCACCTCATTTATAAAGTACCATGTCAAGATTCGAATGGAATATTATGGATATCAGGTGATTCCTTATTTTTCATCATTAACCAAAAATTCCTACTCTCAAATGCTTCCATTTGGATCATTCCATTTATCACCATCCTCAACTTCTTTTGGATCTATGTGTTGGTTGTATGTTTTAATAGGTTGGTTCTCACAAAATGGGTATGGGATCCTTCTCCAAGTCTTCCCACATCTATTACAACTACAAAAGAGGGTCATTTCAGGACACCCTCAACATACTTTATCTCTAAAACCTTCAAATGACGCCAAATTGTTGCTACAAAAGGTTTTCTGTTGGGGAATCTATTGTTGTTATGAAGATACAACCAGGACTATTGATGCACATATTTCATCTAAGTGTTCCCAAAATTTCATTTTAAGGGTTGTAACTATTGAACATTACCATTGTATAGGGCTGAGATTATGCCCATATCTTCCTTTTCTAGGGTTGTTTATGCCCAAAGGATTTTCCAAAACTTTGGATTCAATGCCCAAATGGATTCAAAATTGTCCAAACATGACTTAGGACTGCCCAAATTTCATGTTTTAGGGTTGTTATTATGCCGAGAATTGTTTTTTGAGATATTATTTTCAAGAATCCACAGCATGCTGCATAATATAAGTCTGAGAATGACCCTTAGTAAATGCCAAAATTTGCCCAATGTTTATGATAACAAGGCTGCCATATATCCAAGTTATTGTTGTGATGAAATAGAGATTCCTATATTGTTTCAACCTAGACTTGGAATATTGTTGTTTGGTAATGGAATGTACCCAATACTTCTTCACTTCTTCCCAACACTACAACTAAGGGTTTTATTGTTGTTACAACTGCCCAAAATCTATTAAGGGTATCAAGAAGTTCTCTTCAACAATCCCAGAATAATCTTGGATAGTCCCTTGAATTTTTTCAACATCCCTTAGTGGACACCCATATATATATAGACACATGCATGCACAAGTCATGCACCACTCCCCTGCATGTTAATTTCAAAAATTAATACACCTATGCAAGTTGCCTTCTACTTCATTTTCCCAATAGCAAGCATGAAACTCTGTCAAAATTTATACAGGAATTTCCAACTACAACTAATTTTCTAAGAAGACTAAACTCTATGAAGGAAATACTTTCTTTTTACCATTATTTAACAATGAAATTCCTTGGAGATGGAGTTTGTACATGTAAATATTACAATATTAAATATTGTACTTTGTTTTTCTTTTGAATTTTAAACATATGATGTGGTTTGAAAAATAAGTGGACCTAAGCACACTATGATGCCTTTGCATACTAGATGTATTCCATTGTGGTTCCCATGTTTGATGTGCCATAGTTCACATATATGACCTATTATGCCTTTGATTTGCAAACATTGGAATGTGAACGTAGATTCCATGACTATGTGGTATCTGTTCCATCAATTTAACCTAAGACTACACATGGCCTTATCTATAATTTGTATACCACAACCATGAGCCATTAAGGTTTATGGGACTTGCACACAATATTTCTAGAAACAATTATCTCCTTTTATTTCCATATGAACACATGGAGCATGTTTGTCTAGTATTCCAAATTACCACTAGATTGTAGTTTCATGGACTTGTTAGGAGGAATTGTTCATGAAACCTTTATGAGACTATTATCTTCATTTATGTATCAATAATTTTCTAACTTGTCTTGTGGACATCATCTATCCCAATTTTCTTATGTTTATTCATGTTTTTTACTTTAGGTAGTGTTCTTTTTTATGATAAATAAGGATTTTTGTAAGTATACATCAATATTATCAATTGCAATGGTTGTAAACTTAAGTTCCCTCCTGAATTTCTCTACACTATTAGGATGTATGGGATTTATTCTACAGTATTCAATAGTTGTCCATACAGTTGAATTAAAGTGTTACTAATAGAAAAATAAGAGTGGCACATACATACATACATACATACATACATACATACATACATACATACAGACATACATACATACATACATACATACATACATACATACATACATACATACTTACATACATACATACATACATACATACATACATACATACATACATACATACATACATAC
>LPNX010314161.1:139298-154860 GCA_001517045.1 Pseudotsuga menziesii
AAAGGTGTGCTGATTGGTTTTGCATTCTTCATTCTAAACCTCCGCAACACCTTTTCTATGTACTCACCTTGAGACAATGTCAATTTGCGATTTTTCCTGTCTCTTTTTATTCTCATACCAAGGATTTGCTTTGCAGCACCCAAATCCTTCATCGCAAATGATTTAGCTAGTTTTCTTTTGAGCACATTTATATCCTGCATGTTAGACCCTGCAACAAGCATGTCATCCACATACAATAACAAGATAATATATCTTCTGTTATCTATCCTCTTGAAATAAACACAGTGGTCAGAATGACATCTATCATAACCTTGTTTTGTCATAAACTTATCAAATTTTAAATACCACTGCCTTGGAGCTTGCTTCAGGCCATACAAGCTCTTCTTCAACCTGCAAACCAAATTCTCCTTCCCTTTGACCTCATACCCTTGTGGCTACTGCATATAAATCTCTTCCTTCAAATCCCCATGGAGAAAATCTGTTTTTACATCAAATTGTTCAAGATGCAAATCTTCTACCGCCACTAGACTTAAAATAGTTCTAATTGAAGTCATTTTAACAATAGGAGAAAATATTTCATCAAAGTCTATACCTTTCTTTTGTGCAAACCCCTTTACAACAAGTCTAGCCTTGTACCGCTTCTTTCCTCCATCTTCTTCCTTCAACCTGTAAACCCATTTATTCTACAATACCCTTTTTCTTACAGGCAACTTAACCAGATCCCAAGTCTGGTTTCTTACCAATGAGTCCATCTCCTCATCCATGCCTTGCTCCCACTTCTTTGTATTTTCTACCTGCATTGCTTCTTCAAAACATTCTGGCTCACCAGAATCAGTCATCAATAAATAATACAGTGAAGGAGAGAATCGTTCAGGGGGTCTACTTAACCTGGTAGACCTTCTTACAGTTCCATGAGTTTTAGGTACCTGCTGCTGCTCTTGATTTTCTGGTGCTTTTGGAACTTCATTTTCTTTGATTTCATCAAGCACTATGTACTCTGTGTTTTCCTTTTCTTCTTTCTTTCCCTGCAATTGATATTTGTAAATGACCTTTTCAATGAATACTACATCTCTACTCCTAATGATTTTGTCATTTTTAAGATCCCATAAGCGATAACCAAAATCATCAACCCCATATCCAATAAAGGTACATTTCTTGGATTTAGCCTCAAGATTTGTTCTATCATCTTTATCAATATGGACAAATGCTTCACAACCAAAAGTTCTCAGAAATGAGTATTTTACCTATTTACCTGTCCATGCCTCCTCTGGAATTCCACCATCCAAAGCGCTTGAAGGCCCTCTGTTTATTAAATAAATAGCAGTGTTTACAGTATCAGCCCAAAACTGTAAGGGCAACCCTGCATGCAATCTCATACACCTTGCACGATCCATGATTGTTCTGTTCATCCTTTCTGACACTCCATTTTTTTGGGGTGTTCCAGGGACTACCTTCTCTCTGCGAATCCCATTGTGTGAATAGTAACTGTCAAACTCCATGCTGCAGTACTCTCTTCCATTATCAGATCTAAGACATTTCAACCTTTTTCTTGTCTCATTCTCAGCCAAAGCTTTCCACTTCTTAAAAGTATCAAACACATCAGATTTCTGTCTAATGCAATAAACCCAAGTCTTTCTAGTTGCATCATCAATAAAAGTAACATAATAACGAGAGCCACCAAGAGATTGTACCTGAGCTGGTCCCCATACATCTGTATGGACAAGCTCTAACTTTTCACTATTCTTTTGTTTCCCAACCTTGAGAAATCTAACTCTATTCTGTTTTCCATAAACACAGTTCTCACAAAATTCCAAACTTACCTGCTTCAGATCTGGAAGCAGTTTCCTTGAGTGGAGAATCTACATCCCTTTCTCACTCATGTCGCCAAACCTATGATGCCACAACGCTGCACCTATTTTTGTGGAAGCTACAGAAATAGAATAATCAGTGTTATGAGGACATAAATATAACGTACCTATCCTATCTCCTTTGGCAATTACCATTGATCCTTTAGTAACCTTCCACCACGTTTCTCCAAACGTAGACAAATAACCGCCATCTCCCAACTGCCCTGTTGAGATCAGATTTATTTTCATAGCAGGAATGTGCCTTACATCCTTTAGCAACCAGTCATTTCCATTATTTAGTTTGATCTATAGCTTACCCTTTCCAACAATTTTACATGGTTCATCATCCCCCAATAACACATGCCCAAAATCACCTTGAACATAATCATAAAATAATTTCCTATGGGGTGTAGCATGACATGAAGCCCCTGAATCTACTACCCAATAATCACTAGTATTATCTAATGCAAGAATCAAAGCATCTTGTAACACATCACCTTCTACATTAGCTTCCTGGGTAGTCTCTTGCTGCCTCTCACCTTTCTTCTTTGGTTCTCTACAGTCTTTCTTTAGATGTCCTTTATTACCGCAATTCCAGCATTCTATTTTTCCGAATCTAGACTTGGATCTTCCCTTTTTAGACTTGCCACAATTTCCTGGGCTCCTTCCTCTCTCTTTTTGTCTCCCTCTGCTCTCCATGGTCAACGCATTACCTGATGTCTCACCTGTGCTTTTCCTTCGCATTTCCTCACTAAGAATAACACTAACAACATCATCAAACTTAAGAGTACTTGAACTAGGGACAAAGTTACTTACATCCATGACCAAGCTATTCCAGCTTTCTGGCAATGAGCACAAGATTAGAAGAGCCCTAACCTCATCATCAAAGTTCACTTTTACTGAAATTAACTGACTGGTAAGTGTATTAAACTCATTTAAATGGTTAGCAATAGATCCACTTTCTGACATCTTCATATTAAATAAACTCTTTATTAAAAATACCTTGTTAGAAGTCGAGGGTTTTTCTTAGAGCTTACTCAATGCGCTCATCACACCCTCTGTTGTTTTTTCTTTCGAAATATTGAAGGCCACCGACAAATCCAGGCACAACCGTATTGTTCCTAGTGCCTTTCTATCAAGAACCTCCCATTCTTCATCCTTCATAGCCACTGGTTGTTTTGCTTTTCTTCCCAACGACAGGTACAGATCTTTCTGGTACAGATAGTCCTCCATTTGCATCTTCCATAATTGATAGTTTTGGCCGTTAAATTTATCGACCCTAAACTTTCCTTCTTCCGCCATTGCTCCCACTCAAACCAGGAACCCTTCTTTCCTGCGAGTTTACAAACCAAATAGACCTTTTGGCTCTGATACACATTGTTAGAAAAACAGGACCGTAGAGCAATAATAATTATATAGTTAAATCAATAAACAAGATACAAAAACAAATTAAACATTACAGAGAGACACAGATATAACGTGGTTCACCCAAACGATGGGCTACGTCCACAAATAAATTTTCCAGTCCTTTTATTTCAGTCCAGAAAGATGAAGGGATACACCCTGCAACAAAACCGCTGCACTTCCTCTTCACGCTCTCACGGTCTCTCTTCTAGTACAATACAGTACCCACATCCAGTATGATTTACAATGGAGCCTCCTCAAGCCTTATAAAGGCTTAATCACATGCAATACCATGGGACAATACCATGGGCTACAACAAACCATGTGCCCAAACCATGTGCTAGACCTAACCACCTTTGAATCGATCTTAAATCAAGGTTAACCCTAACAATATTCCAGATCCAAACGAAAACAACTAGTAATTGCTTGCTAGACTATGGGATGCGGCGAAACGAAAGGGTGATGGCAAATGTTATTGTTCATGTACTCAATATAGGGGATTTAAGAGGAGAATAATATTGATCTCAACAGCCACAAAACATTGTAGGGAACATGCACACACTGAGGGGGGGAACGAATATCGTTCATTTGTAGTTTTAGCATTATAAAGTTTATTATATTTTTTGTTTTGGTAATTGTATGTATTATTTTTATTTTTCATATATTAATGTATATCTATTGATGTTTCCATGTATTTACATTAAAAAAAAGACACCCTATAGCATATCGTCTAGAGGAAGTGCTTTCAGAACAAGTTCAGGATCAGGATCATGGAGCGTGTATGTTTAATGGAGAACAAGTGAATGATCATATTGAACAAGATGATAATACTAATAATGTAATTGAAGATGATGGTACAAATACATTGATCCATGATTCATTTAATGTTAGAATGGATGATGACGATGACGTTGATAATGAAAATTATGATGACTTTGATGATGTTCACGATATGCCTCTTCTCGATAAGGCATATGAACCCCTTTATGAAGGATCCAAAACAAATGTTCTCTCTACTGTATTGTTGATAATGAACTTGAAGGTTATGAATGGTCTTTCAAACATTGAAATCACACGGATGCTAAGGTATGTAAAATAATCCATCACATATATAGGATTGTTATAAAGTTTATCTGTATTCCTCTAATAATTGTATTGTTAACTCATTATTGATCATCATACAGATGAAGCGTGTTTCGTTAATATTATTTATTTATTACATTAACTATTTTTTAATTTTTTTGTAGCTTGATATCTGAATGTTTGTTACCACCATCAAATATTTTACCTCGCACATATCGATATTTATCTTCCATCATGAAAGAGATTGGAATGCATTATGAAGCAATTCATGTATGCCCCGATGACCATGTTATATATTATAATGAGCATGACTTTGCAACAGAATGTACAGAATGTCATGTAAGTAGATATCGTACAGATAAAGTAACAAAAAAGGTGCCTCATAAGGTTCTTCATTATATTCCCATCATTCCACATTTGCAACGATTGTTCAAGTGTAAAAACATAGCGCAATTTATGGATTACCATGCCAGGAATAGAAGTCAAGATGATTTTATCCAAATTCCTGTAGATGGATCTGCTTTTAGAGATATGGAGGAAGAGTGGCCTCACTTTAAAGAAGAACCACATAATATTAGGATTTATTTGGTAGCAGATGGTGTTAATCCATTTGCATAGATGAAATCCATTTACACGGTGTGGCCTATTTTTGTTATCAACAATAACATTTCTCCATGGTTGTCAATAAAGAGGGAGCACATAATGCTGTCGATGATTATTCCGAGTTTTTTTGTCTACAACTGTTTTATTTATAATGTAGTTGTGGCATATCATTTGTCGTATTATGTTTCCTAATTTCAAATCTATATATATCTATTATTTTACTCTTTTGCATGGTTTATATATCTTAATGGTTCTCATAATGATATATTTTATATGTACTTCAAATCAATCAGGTAAGTTCCAAGTCAAAGATATGAGTGTATACATCAAACCTCTTATAGATGAGCTACTGAAGTTATGGAATGGCATCACTATCTATGACGTATCTATACCAATACGACAAAGGAAATTTCAATTGCATGCAATGGTTGTATGGACAATATACGATGCCCCTCGGTTAACTTCATTTTGTGGTTTGTAATTTTAACTTCCACTTTAATTGCATTTAATTATATGGAGTAGTTAGAATAGTTTATATATGAATATATTTGACATAGATATTCCATATCTAAATATTGTAGGTCTTCAAAAAAAAGGTAAATTTGCATGTCCATTTTGTGGTCCTAAGATAAAATATCGTCGTTCAAAAAGCTTAAGAAAGGAGGTGTTTGATGAGTATAGGCATTTCCTCTCCAAGAATCACAGGTATAGAACAACTGCAAAAAATATTTTCAATGGTAAGTAGGATACCGCATTAAAACCACGGAGAATGACACCTCACCTTTGGAAGATGCAAGACAATAGAAATCGTCATCATGGTACGTATGGATCATCATATATGAATTGTTATGTATTTTATTTTTTATTGTGAGTTGTTTACTATAGTGGCCATATTTGATTTATGATGTAATTTATTTATAAACTAATATTCATGATTGTTAGAATAATCAACCCATAGTTTACCCACTTAGACATTAATTCATTTATTTTTGTCTTATTTTCCTAGTTCATGTGTCCCACCTTGTGCAAGTTGTTATTTGCCTATCCATAGAGGTCAAACTTGCCACATTTGACTCATGTAGCGCATGGAAAATCCCAAGGAATCAAATCTACTTTATTCCTGGCCTCCTAGGTGCCTATCTGCTTTTTCTGCTTTATTGCTTGTTTTTTCAGTGTTTTAAGGCAAATGGGAAAGCTAGACTAGGTGAGGTGAACTTGTTTTTTGTCCTACACATCCTCCTCTCTTTCCTCCATGAAAAATCATGTATGAGCTTCCATTTCACCACTATTTAGCTTTCCTATGCCTTTTTTCCAATTCGTGAGCTCCATGACAGATTTGGGATCAGCTTTTTACACCTATGGGGGATTTGCTTATTTTTGGTAAGCCTGCTTTATGCTAGATTTGGATCCCTCCTCATGCATTTGATTTCCTGATGTATTCTATTTATTCAAGAGCCTATGTTATTATAGGGTTGGATATTGTACACTTACATAATACAGTTTAGTGTTATAGCTCCATTTTCAGTCTCTTTTGTGAGTGATTTTGCATGATCAATTGATAATTGTTGTGAGTAAAATTAATATATTACTGGGTTTAATTTCCACATGGTATCAGATCTGGTATATATTGTATTCTCTCATTCAAAATTGTTTTGCAGGTTCAACATCAAAGACTGGGAGCCTTCTACTGACAGCCGGGACAGATTTTCTAGAGCTATGGATCAATCACAGAAAACTATCTTGACTCCCTTCAATTTATTTGAATGGAAAGCAGAGATTGAGATACTGTTGAGAGAGAAAGGCCTCTACAGGGTGACTATGGCAATAGAAGCAGAGCCCAATGTAGCTACAGAGAAGATTAAATGGCACAACAGGAGGGATGAGGCTTATGGCCTCCTGTGCCTGAGTATTTCCAGAGACCTCCTTTTCCATCTTGATGGATTGACATCACCGAATGAAGTATGGGAGAAGCTTGCTGATATTTTTGGAAAGACAAATGAGATGAGGGGACATCAAATCGAAAATGAGCTCATTTCTCTAAGTCCAAATAGATTTCAATCCCTGCAGCTATATTTCTCTAAGTTCAAAGCACTAGTTTTGCAGCTGAAACAGTGTGGTATTGAAAAGAAAGATTATCAGATCATACTGGCCATCCTCTCAAAGCTGGTCCCTAATTATTCAGTGTTTGTTTCGACCTTATATGCCAAAAAACTAATAGCTCAAGCCTGGAAGATGCCTAGCCTTGCAGATTTCATGGAATCTCTCACACAAGAACAGGACAAGCTGGTGATGATGGGCACCATCAAACCATCCAAAGATCAAACTTTGATTGCTGGAGATTCGAAGGTGGATTCAAAAAGCAAAAATAAAGCTAAAAATCCACCTGAGCAAAAGAGAGACAAGAAACAGTCTCTGGAGGATCTACAAGGTCCCAAGAAGAATACCCAGAAGAAGAAAAACAAAGGTGAAATGAACAAGTGCATATACTGTAATAAGGGAAATCACACTGAAAGCTCTTGTATGAAAAAGCAGATTGATATGCTGACCCAACTCCTGGAGAAGAATGGCATCTCCCTTCCAGAAAGCTCAAAGAAGAGAGAAGGAGGATCAAGTTTAGATGACAGAGAGAGAGTTCATGCATTGGTTGCTGGCACATCAAGCTCACCCAATTTTATCATTGATTCTGGAGCTTCAAGACACATGGTTTCGACTAAGGAGGCCTTATCCTCACTGGACAAGTCGAAAGGACCATATATTGTACTGGGAGATGACTCTCTCACCAAAAGTATGGGCAAAGGAAGGATAGATCTTGATCATGGTTAGTTCAACAATGTGCTGTATGTCCTTGGTCTCACCTCCAACCTCCTGTCAATGTACCAGATGACCCACACTGGGTCTCCTAAGAAGGTCATATTCTCCCCCGATGAAGTTGATATCACAGAGATCTCAAGTGGTAGAGTCATTGCAAAAGGAGTTGCAAATCATGCTCAAAAGGTATACATGTTCTCACACTTCCTACCTTACTCAAACCCCTCTGCTCTTATCATTCATGCTAATGAAGCCAGCAAGATTTGGCATGAAATATTTGGCCACCTAAACTACAAATATCTTTCTAATCTTAGTGAAAAAGAGATGGTCATAGGGTTGCCCAAGATAAAAAATTTCAAAGGAGTCTGCCAAGGCTGTATCCTAGGAAAACACCCAGAGCACAAATTTAAGAGAGCTAGTCATGAGAGAACCTCTGCACCCCTCGAGCTGATTCACAGTGATGTTGTTGGCCCATTCCCTCATATGTCCATGAGTCAGGACAAATATGCACTGACCTTTATTGATGATTTTTCTAGGTATTGTTGGGTTCACTTCCTGAAACACAAGTCTGAAGTTTTTGGCCTATTCAAAGTCTTTAAGGCTTTGGTTGAAAACCAGTCTGGAAGGAAACTCAAGGCCCTCAGATATGACAATGGTGGTGAGTATGTCAAGTCCGAGTTTATTAATTATTGTGCATATGCAGGTATTTATATGCAACATTCTATCCCTTACACACCACAGCAAAATGGTGTTGCTGAGAGGAAGAACAGATCACTGAAGGAGATGGCAACATGCATAATGGAGGCCAAAAATTTGCCACAAAAGTACTAGGATAAATATATCAACTGTGCAACCTATATCTAGAATAGAGTGCCTCACAAACATCTTGATGGTATAACTCCCTTCGAAGCATGGAGTGGGCACAAGCCAGATGTGACCCATTTCAGGATTTTTGGCTCAAAGGCTTGGGCTAGGATTTCAATAGAGAAGAGGAAGGCTTTGCAGCCCCAAAGCCAAGAGTGTCTTTTTGTTGGATACTCTAAAGATTCAAAAGGGTACAAGTTGATAAATTTGAGCACAAACAAAGCCTTCATTGAAAGGTGTGTTCAGTTTGAAGAAGAACCCCTTGCAGCAGTGGAAATTGGTGAAGCCTCTTCACCACCTGAACCTCAAGAAGTAAGTAAAGAGTTTGTTGAACATTATGATTATGATTTTTCTAATGGAGATGAGTTTATTTCAGACCCTAACATCCCTACAAGTCCAAAATGGGCAGCCAAGACACTACATGCAGCATGAGAGCTAGCTGGGGATCCCAATGACCCAAGGAGGACTAGATCTCAATTTGAGAGTGGTCTATGCATGGAGGATCCTATGTTTGATGAAAAATGCTATTTGATGGTGGATTCTGATCCTCAAACATATGAAGAAGCAGCAGGAGATCCAATATGGCAAACAGCCATGAAGGAGGAGTTCAGCTCACTCCAGAAGAGCAACACATGGGAGCTAGTGGATCTTCCTCCAGGAAGAAAGTTAGTCTAGTGTAAGTGGGTCTATAAGACCAAATTTGCTGCTGATGGTTCACCACTAAAGTACAAGGCCAGATTGGTAGCCAAGGTCTACTCACAGGTTCATGGCATAGATTACAATGAGACCTTTGCCCCAGTGGCAAAGATGGATTCCATCAGGCTAGCTCTAGCCATTGCAGCCTCAAGGCAATGGGAGGTACATCATATGGATGTAAAGTGTGCCTTCCTAAATGGAGATCTCACTGAGGAGATATATATGCAGCAACCTCAAGGTTTTTCTACTAACCCTTCTCTTGTGTGCAGGTTGAGAAAGTCATTGTATGGGCTAAAGCAAGCCCCCAGGGCTTGGTATGCCAAGATCGATAGCTTCTTGCTATCACTGAATTTTGTTTGGTGCAAATCAGATCCAAATGTCTATCTGAAGTTAGTTAATGGTTCATTAATGATCATTGTGTTATATGTTGATGACCTCCTCATTACAAGAAGCTCACAAGCTGAGATTGCTTCCTTGAAGAGTGCTATGAACCAAGCCTTATCCATGACAGATTTGGGGCTCTTAAGTCAATTTTTGGGGCTTGAGATCTCTCAATCCAAAGCTGGAATCAAGGTGCACCAGTCCAAATATGCCTTGGACTTGCTGAACAAATTCAGAATGAAGGATTGCAAAGCGATCAAAACTCCTTTCCTTTCAGGAGTGAAGCTGGAAGAAGTTGATTCTTCACCGATGGTAAACAATACACTGTATAGGCAATTGATTGGATGTTTGTTGTATCTAACACATACTCGACCTGATATTTGTTATGCAGTAAGTGTGGCTTCTAGATTCATGGATCAGCCTCAAGAGATCCATTGGAAAGAAGCCAAAAGGATCCTTAACTTTGTTCAGGGAACAAGGACACATGGGATCTTCTATAAAGCAAAATCTGATCTTGATTTTATTGTATTTACTGACAGTGATTGGGTAGGTGATAGCACAGACAGAAAGTCCACATCAGGATATGTGTTCATGCTTGTAGAAGGTCAGCTGGTCAAGCAAGAAATAGAGTGCCATTGCACTCTCATCTACAGAAGCTGAGTACAGAGGAGTTGTTAATGCAGCAAATCAATGTTTATGGTTGCAGGGTTTACTTGGGGAGTGTTGCTTCGAACCTAAGTACTCAACTACCATATACTATGATAACTAGAGTACCATTCAAATCTACAAAGATCCAGTTCAGAAGCAGAGAACCAGACAGATTGAGATCCATATGCACTACATCAGAGAACTTGTGCATGATGGCACCATTCACCTACTCTTTTGTTCATCTTCAGAACAAGTAGCTGATATCTTCACCAAAGCATTTTGTGAGAAGACCTTCAGAAATCTCAAATCATTTCTGGGGATTGCTGATCATGCTATAAAAGCATGAGTGGAGACAAGATTCTACATTTTTGTTTTATAGTCCATGTTTAGGGGAGGATTTTCCCAAGTTGGTTTTGCCTCTTTCCTTGTTTAAGTGGACATGCAGTATGTAAAAGGGTGACTAATCCTTGTTGCTACGCCCTATATTTTTTATATATTACTCATAAATTCAGGCTTAAGGGGGGGTGTTAGAATAATCAACCCATAGTTTACCCACTTAGACATTAATTCATTTATTTTTGTCTTATTTTCCTAGTTCATGTGTCCCACCTTGTGCAACTTGTTATTTTCCTATCCATAGAGGTCAAACTTGCCACATTTGACTCATATAGCCCATGGGAAAGCCCAAGGAATCAAATCTTCTTTATTCCTGGCCTCCTAGGCGCCTATCTACTTTTTCTGCTTTATTGCCTGTTTTTTCAGTGTTTTAAGGCAAATGGGAAAGCTAGACTAGGTGAGGTGAACGTGTTTTTTGTCCTACACATCCTCCTCTATTTAATCCATGAAAAAGCATGTATGAGCTGCCATTCCACCACTCTTTAGCTTGCCTATTCCTTTTTGCCAATTTGTGAGCTCCATGATAGATTTGGGATCAGCTTTTTACACCTATGGGGGATTTGCTTATTTTTGGTAAGCCTGCTTTATGCTAGATTTGGATGCCTCCTCATGCATTTGATTTCCTAATGTATTCTATTTATTCAGCAGCCTATGTTATTATAGGGTTGGCTATTGTACACTTACATAATATAGTTTAGTGTTACAACTCCATGTTCAGTCTCTTTTGTGAGTGATTTTTCATGATCAATTGATAATTGTTGTGAGTAAAATTAATCTATTACTGGGTTTAATTTCCACAATGATGTCCATCGTGATCATGAAGGCATTAATGGGCTTCCATGAGGAATGAAAAGTTATCCTATTCAATTCAGCAGGTTTCCCTACTATGAGCACCTACAAATTGCTCATTTGTTTGATACAATGCATATTGGAAACAATGTTACTGAAACCTTATGGAGACTACTGGAGCTAAGGAGGGAGAAAGATAAAGTTGTGAAAGCTTGCAAAGACATTTAAGAAAGAAACCATGCAATGAAAGACGTCATCCAATTTCACAGCAACGGAGAACAAGTTAATATAAACTCAATTTCATGGATGTTTACGGAGCAACAAAGCAATGTTGTCAAAGAAGTAATGCGGAAAATTAAATTTCCCACTAGATTTTGTGCGAAATTGAAGAATATCATAACCAAAAAAGGTGATTTTGCGAGGTTCAAAACACATGATTGGCATGTCTTCATCAAGGTAATTATTATTGTTATGTCCATATAGTTTATTTTTTTCATTTTACTGCATATATTTTTTTCTTCTTGTTTATATACTCTTTGTTTAATAAATGGTGTGGTTTTTATATTGATACAGTATGTTCTACCTCTCTCTCTCCTTGACAACTTTGACAACAATGTCAAACAAGTTATATATAATCTTGGTAAATATATGAGGTAACTAGCGATTATAACTTGTATGTTCTTAGTGTTTCTTTAATTCTCTGTATAATTTATATTTTTTTTTGTGCACTATTTTAGCATATATTGTAATTTAATGTTTATTTTTGTTAAATATCATTATTGGTTTGTGTCACTTGTAGATGGTTGACATCTAAATAAATCCATAAAGAATATATAAAGTATTAGAGGAGAGAAATTCCTCGTCTCATGTGTGAAATGCAGAAGCATCTACCATTGGCATTTTTCAATTCACAGGAACACTACCTCATACACCAAGTTGAGGAGATTGAGTTGTGTGGACCTGTGCACTCAATGTACATGTGGATGGTTGAGAGGCACTTGAAATTTATGAAGGGTTTGGTGAGACAATGAGCACATGCTGAGGGTTCTATGATGGAAGGATATACAATATACAAAAACATGTTGTATGTTAGTGAATATATTCCTATTTTAACGTCAAAGCTCAATTTACGTCGCATTTGTGATCTGGACACCAATAACAAATTTGAAGGGGAGCAACTGAAGGGGAAAGGTATTTTGAGGAAGTTGAAAGGTAATTAATATATAGTGGATGTTTATTATATTGTTCATATTCTAATTGTATTTTCTAGTTATAATTGCTTCTATTAAGAGCATATACTTTGTTCAGGAGATTTACACCTTTCTTTCATTTTAATGGTTATTGTCATTAAACAGTTGGTCGAGAATGGGATGAAATTCATTTATAAATTGCAAACAATATTGACTGGATGAAGGTATGGATTGAACGATGTGAACAATCAGGTCATGGAATATCATGGGAAGGTGTGGCTTCATTGGTAAAACAGCACAGCGCAATGGAGATAGAAATCTAACAGAAAGGGATGGTGTAAAAGATAAAATGACAAGCATATAATTAATCAATCCCTCTAAATATTTTATTTTCCAAATTACATTTTGACGTACATGTTCTTATTTTCCATGCATAAGGACTGAATGGTTGTGTAATCTTTTCCTGTGTTACTTATTGTAGGTAAAACACCATAAAGCTATGGTCTGCAATGGAGGTAGATATTGGATCAAAAAAATAGATGAAACAAAGAAAACATCAAATTCTAGGATATCTGTTGTCTTTGAAGTTACCAATGTTTCATCTAGAACTGAAAAATATCCATAAGTCTCAGAAAATCGATACTATGGATATTTGGAAGATATTATTTAGTGTGACTTTAAATCCTTTAAGGTAGTTCTATTCGTTGTCAAATGGTATAGGTTACAATTGAATCAACATGATCTCGATAGAACTATTATTGAACATGATAATGGATTTACCATGATAAACACAAGGTTGTTTGAGCCAGTAATAGAGCTCTATGTTCTTCCAAGCCAATGTGAACAGGTATTTTACTCAGAGGTTCCAGGTAAAGCGGGCTAGTCATTTGTTGTGAGACACGATCCAAGGGGAAGGACGGTAAAGTATAACCTAGACGATGTTAATGAAGAGGGTTCTTTGGAAGAAGGATATAATGACGCGGAGCATGATCAACATGAGTTAGGGAATGATGATGATTCAGCAGAAGCGATGTACTCCAAGAAACAATTGAATCCGATGATGTAGCAAACAATGCTGATGAAAGTTATACCGACGATCACACGATGAGCATAACTAATGATGATGACGATGATGATATGGAAAACCCTTACAATGTTGACTCTAGATCTGATGATACAGATGATGAATTGGATGAAGAAGACGATGAAATATAATTAATTAAATTTAAATGTTTAATTAGACCTATTTTTTATCTTATTTTTTTAAAGAGTTACTAAAATCATCACCATCACCATCATCATCATCATCTTCATCGTCGTCTTCATCATCAGACATCTTCATCTTCATCATCATCTTCATCATCATCATCGTCATCATCATCATCTTCATCTTCATCATCGTTGTCTTCATCATCATCACCATCAATATCGACATTGTTAGTTTTTCATCACATTTAAGCTAGCATTATGATCTTAGGATCTTTTCACTGAGAGAATAACAAGCACAGCAATAAAACACAAGCATATCACAAGAGACAAGAGACACAAAGAGTTTTCCTCGGGGAAACCATAAAGGAGAAAACCCTGCAACTTCCTCTAAGATAGAATCAACACCAAAACAATAAGAGATCTCCCAAAACAGCAGTAGTCTTCTGTCTTCTGTCTAGTCCCAAAATTTCCTTCTCCAGTAGTGCGCCACACTTGGGAGAGCAAGTGATGTATTTCACAAGTGATAAATAGAGATACTCTCACTCTCTATTTATATTCATCTGTTCACTTGAATTTCCTTTTCACACGTAGGCTCAACCTAATAATTACTACTCGAGCCTACACCTTAATTAGTGTATAATAACTCAAGTGCCCCGAAACTGTGGGAACTTACCTAATGACTTGATATGACTTGATTACATTATTAATCCTCTCGATCGGAACATCGGGGCATGACCTCATGACTCAAATACATAATAGAGAGATCCCGGAATAAACATCAGGTTACAATATATAAGATACATAGAAGAATACATTACGAAGTTACATATACATCAACACTCCCTCTTAACTAGGAAGGTATTCTTTCGACACAATTTTCAGCACTGGTCTTCTTCTCTGTATCAACTGGATCATCTCGTCTTCAAGTCATCTTCGTCTTCAAGTCATCTTCATCTTCAAGTCATCATCGGATCTGGATCATCTCTCGATCTGGATCATCATCGAACATCATCACTAGATCTGGATCATCTCTCGATCTGGATCATCATCACTGGACTGGATCTGGATCATCACTCGATCTGGATCATTACTGCTGGATCATCATTACTGAATCTGGATCATCACTCGATCTGGATCAACACTGGTGTTCTCTCATGATTATTCTCGTCATAGGAAGTTCTACAGAGCCAGCCCTTTTTCATGCTGGTTGTAGGCCTACCCTCATGTAGGTCTTCTCCCAGCACTTATATCTGAACTGCTCGTCAGAAATGCATGCCCAGCACTCACATCTGATCATGTAGTAAACTACAATTCCATCAGAAATGCCCAGCACTCACATTCACCAGTATGATAGGACACACCTACTATCATCTGTGAAATGGCTCAGCACTTACAACCACCAGCATGATAGGACACACCTACTATCATCTATGGAAAGGCACAGCGCTCACATCCACCAGCATGGTAGGACACACCTACTACCATATGCGGAAAGGCTCAGCACTTATAATCACCAGCATGGTAGGACACACCTACTGCCATCTATGAAAAGGCTCTGCACTTACAATCACCAGCATGATAGGACACACCTACTATCATCTGTGAAATGGCACTGCACTTACAGTCACCAGCATGATAGGACAC
>LPNX010314185.1:0-14277 GCA_001517045.1 Pseudotsuga menziesii
TTTCCTATTTGTGCTTTTATAATCAAATTGTCTGCAAGGTCATAGTATGTTGGTAACCCCCAGACCTAGGTTATTAGGTGAATTATCCATTACAACAATTGACATAACCAAAACTGAGGAGGAGGTCTAGGAGACTCTCAAAAGGCATATTCATGAATCCCTCAAGCTGTGGGAGATGGATGAACAAGGATCTCACTACCAACAGCACAAAAATGCAAATTCTCTAGGACTGAGGTGTTTGTGCCATTCCGTCTTATGTAAGGAAGGAAGAACGTCCCCCATCATAACTATCTCTCCCACCATATGGACCACCCCCCCTTTGAGAACCTTCAAAATGAACTTTGATGGGGCTTCTAAAGGCAACCCAGGTCCTGCTGGTTATGGAGGCGTAGTTAGAAATAGTAAGGGCTCTATAATGGGAGTGTTTTTGGGATCGATTGACACATCCACCAATAATGCGGCTGAATTGGAAGGTCTGATATTTCGTATGGACTGGGTGATACAATAGAACTGGAGTCATATAATTATTGAGGGAGACTCTTTTCTCATCATCACCATGGTGACAAGACTTCAAGCAGGTCCTTTGGAAGGAAAATCTCTATGAATTGACACTTGGAGAGAAAACTCATAACGTTACGCATTATTCTAGAATCCAACCCTGTCGTGGTCTTTCTTCATGTGAAACACATCGCGAACAAAGTTATAGACTCCATTTCTAACAAAGGATTCCTAGCCACTTACACCTTTCTTGCTTTCTCTTCGCACGACCTCTGAAATCAGGAGGATCACAAGTCATGGAAAGATTTGGCTCTACAAGATTTGCGACACTGAGATGCGAGTGAAATGAAAGCGCAACAAATGGCATGGGAGGAGGCTTCCAGTCATGAGGCTATATTTCAAGAGGTGGAGAAAGTAATGCCACAAGGAGGAGGAGGTTATGCCACGGGGCCAAGGAGGGTCTGCCATAAGGATGGTACCCACGAGGCCCATGCGACGGTGGCTCAAGAGACCCATAAGGAAGGCAAGGAAGGGAAAATTAATCGGCGTGAAGTGCTTGAAATAGCATCGTATGGAGGATGGCATGGGAGGATTGAACCTCTTCAATAGCTAACCATGCACAGTACCAAGAGACAACTACTAGTGATGGCGAGGAAGTTCAATGGCACGAGGGTGGATACAGAAGGGCATGGGTATAAGCCTGGTGAGGATATCTCATTGTATGCAAAGTATATGGGGACAATTGGCATGACAACCCAAAGCCTATGCATATCTTCGTGCACTCCATCAACTACGATAATGTATACCTGGGTACGTATGGAAAGTTGTTCCTGTTGGGTGTTGAATTGGTATTTAACAAAGGAGTAGAGGGATTTTATTGCACTGTGGCTTGTAAACAAGGTTTGGGAGAAATACTCTCTAGCTGGCAGAGCCATAACCAGATTAAGACTATTTTGAAGATCGAAGATACCACGTAGACGTGGTCGGCAAAGAGGACGGTGAAGAATAAAACACATCCATGGTAACAGAATGGGGAGGTTGAATCCTCAACTGACAATGGTAACTCCTATAGGGTGGAAGGAGGTAACGAGGAGGATCCATGGGAAAGGATCTTTAATGACGAGACGTTGGAACACATTAGAAACTCCATAGTAGTCATAGAAGAGGAGATCTGTGGTGATTTTTGCATCAAGCTAGGAGGTGATGTTGTAATTTCACACTAATGGCACCTCAAATTTATACTCTCTCGCTCAATGAACGAGAGAGGGAGCTATATGGAACTCATCTGCATTACCATGGGAAAGTTCAAGGATGAGGCAGAAAACAATCTTGGTCATATGCACAGTCTTCTGAGACTCTCAGATCCACCCTTTCAGTGCATCCTATGGGATGAAGATGAGGGCATGGAGGAATCTATCCATGCATATGCTAACCAAGGGAATGGGTAAGGAACCATAAATGCCCCAGATGAAACCTAGTCCTCCCGCAGGCACTAGTCATCTCCTCGTCGTGGGACTGTTAGATGATCCTTATGCTTTGTTGTGGGTTATATTTATGTTTGGCTCCTTCTGCTAAGTTGGTATATGTTTTGTTACGAAACTGTTTCTTCTGTCTGTTTACATGATTGGGCGGCCAAGCTTAAATGTTGGGATGCTCTCATGCTCCTTCGTCTTTCCTTATGGGCTATCATTTTCACCTTTATTTTTTAGATACCAGACTGATGCCTGACTCCATGTTTTAAGGAGCAGGGTATGTAAATATACTTTAGTTTTGAGGCAGTAATATAAGGGTCCCATCTTACTTACATAAAAAAAAAGTACATAAATTCAAAAATACAAAACTAAAAAAATGCTACTAACTAGTTTAAAAGCATTCAAACATACATTATTGGAATATATACTTATAAACATAAAGAAATCTATCATCATAGAAAATTTAGATATAAAACTTAATCAAACACATATTCTTTTATATATATATATATATATATATATATATAAACATTTAGAATACACATTAAATGTGATTTCTTAATGTATATTGGAGCTCTAAAACTAGTTATGAATATTTTTTTAGTTTTATATGTTTGAATTTATATATTTCAATGACAAAATGGATGTATAATTCTTTCCTCAATGTTATAAAATGGGTCTCATCTATTTGTTTCTAATGTGCATAAAATTATATATAATTAAATTATAAATCTCATCATAAGAAAATATAAAACAATCACAAATATATTCTTTAAAAAAATATCCTATCACAAATATTTAAAATACACATTAAATGTAATTTCTTAATATATGTTTGAACTCTTAAATTAATTATGAACACTTTTTTTCAGTATTATATGTTTGAATTATGTACTTCAATGACAAAATGAATGTGTGATTCTTTAATGGATGTGCACTTCTTTGTTAAATGGTATAAAATAAGTCTCATCTATATGTTTACAATGTGTATAAAAATTAATATAACAAATACAAATGAAATCAATACATATACATAAACAAATATAACCGATTATAATTAAAATTTAATAATTAATATACTAAATATAAAATAAGTCTCATCTATATGTTTGGATGTGCATCAAAATCAATACAACAAATATAAATGCAATTATTATATATACATAAACAAATACAAACCATTCTAATTAAAAGTTTATAATCAATATACTAAATATACACAACACAATACATGCCAAAATTAAGCAAACAATAAAATATTACAAAACCAAATTTGCATTACACATTATAAAAATTTAAATAAGAAAACACACATGTACACAAAATGTAAAAAGGATAAATCAAGTTTGTATAAAATATATCTTATGTAATATATAATGTTAAATGAATATGACAAAGTAGAATATGCACTAATTGAAGGAAGGTCGGACCCTACCCCCTACAAGTAATTGGAGGGATTTAATTCCCTCCCAAATATTTTTTTAATTATTAATAATTATAACTTACAAAATTCTCATTTTGTTTATGAGATATTGAAGAAAGAGTTTATATATATTTTAAAATATATACTTGGAAACCTGTAAAAACTTATCATACCTATACACTTGGAAATCAATTCTTTGTAAAACCTTCCAATACCTATACACTTAGAAACCAATTCCTTATAAAAACTTGTAATTCCTATGCAGTTAGAAACCAATTCTTCATAAAAACTTGAAATACCACAAACATGTATAAAAAGATAAAAAAGATACCCACCAATACCTTACAATATAAGAAAAATATTATAAAGAAACTCTATTCTCTTATTTGATAATATTGTAATAATTAATATTGAATTAAAATATATCTTTATTTTAAAAAAACAATAAAATGCTAAAAGCCACACTTGTTATAGAAAAAAATTATATGTATAAGGTTTATATACATATTATTAAAAATAAATTATATATAAGAAAATCAATTATATATAAAAATAATTATAAAAAATAAATTTTAAATATATAAGAATCCATTTTAATAGTTTTCATTAAAGAAAAAGAGAAGTAAATTGAAAAAACACCACACAAAACTAAATTAATGGAGAAACTAAAACAAGGGAAGGCAAGTGGAAAAACTAAACTAAACAAAACCACACGGATCCTAATAGAAAAACAAAACATAATAATAATTATGCAGAGGTGAACCTACTATGAAAATAATAATAATAATTAGGTAGAGGTTAAACTAATTTAATCATAATTAGGGAGATGTGGGTTAATATAAGGAGAGATTAGATAATAACTAAACAATGCACATGAAAGAAAATCCAAGTTGGATGCGTTTTGATTTAGGCAATAAAATAGCTTAAGTAGAGATTTGTTGTAACAAATTGTAAAATTCAAAAGGTAGAGAACTCCAACTTTAATTGCAAGTAACCAAATTAAAATAATTAGATAAATGAAATTGATTATTAAAGAAAAAAATAGTAGAAACAAATTGCTCGATTAAATTAACTAAAATGAGAAAATATATGAACTCTGCAAATGGAATGGGTAGAGTAGTTGGAGTGTGATTTGATTTGGTTAGGGAAACATATCAACCTCTCAATTATTCAACACGAATTGGATGACGGATTTAATTTGCTGAAGTAAGAAAGGTTTGAGAAGTATGGATAATATCCAATGGAATCATTCTTTCATTGATTCCTGGTGTTATGCATAAAGCCTAGATCAAAACAAAACCAATCCCACATTGTCGTTCTAACAAGAATGCAAAAATCAACTTAAATTGCTAATATTATAGGGATAAGGTTTCTAGGGATTTTGAGAGTAGGGTAGAGCATAGCTAAGAGGGATTAATAGTAAAATGTACCTGGAATTGAAGGTTGTGATGATTGGGGAAGAGCATTGATCTACATATTTAACAACTGAGCAACTGAAGAGTGTCAACCTTAGCCTCAACACATCTAGAGGGTGGGGTTTGAGTAGTGGTTCAAACTCTGCTTATGGAAATCCATCGACACTCCATTATCATTAAAGCAAGTATGAAAATATTCCAAGTGTTCCAATTGTGTATAAATTGTAGGCTTGTAATTTGCTTCGTAGGAATTTCCTACATTTTTTTTCGTGTGTCTTGTAGATAAATACTTATGGAGACTCCTATTTTCATAATTTACTAGAATCTACACCATCCTTGCTCGATATTGGGAAAAATACACAGTGTCTATCAAGGAGATCAAAGACAAAAGAATTTCGAATGCATAAGAAGGCTATTATGTAGGCAAGGGATAGGCCTTGTCTCATAGGAAGGTTTTATTCCTAAATGAGGGGGGTAAGGCACAAGAAAATAATTTTTTTCTTAGCCTAAGGGAATTTAATAGGGTTGGATTCAGAGCTGTACACCTCATCCTGAAAGCAAGAGAGAAAACACAAGGGGAATGAGAACCCTTCAATAGATTGAAACAATTAACTATTCCAAAATCCATCCATAATGAGAAACAAAATCTGATAAATAAGAGATCCCAAGACAAATGAATGAAGCACACACAAATCATAGGAAAGAACATAGGTGTCCAAAAGTAGTGAAGAATAACCTAAATTTAGAAACATAAATTCAAAAGATAATATCTAACATAGGAAATAGGAGAGAGTTTGAACATAATAAAAAGGGAGGAACCTTGAGGATCCATGAAGGAGAGATGGAACTGAAAATTTTGAGCCTATCCTACAATAAACTACCCTACCCTACCCTACCCTACAATAAACTTAAGACTAAATCTCTCAACCAATATACCCCATGCTATCATGTCTGATCCTACCCAAGCCTATCTATCTCTTCACTACCATAACATTACCCTAAATAACCTACTCTACCCACCCTCATCCTACCCTACCTAACCTAACATATCATAGCCTTAATCTAAATTTCCTCCCCTTACCTATCCTCCCTGAGGCCCACTACACTAACCTAACTTATCCTACCCTAATCTACATTATTCTACAATAATCTGACCTAGAGATAACATAATCTACTCTACCATAGGCTATCCAACATAGGCTAATATACCATAACCTACCCTGATATTAAGCCTAAAATCTAATCCTAAGAATGAGTCTTGATCCCAATATTAATATTAATCCTACCCTAGATCTTCTGTCACCCTACCTTATATACCTAACTTGGATTACCCTACCCTCAATCTAAAATACCCTTCCCTTGACGACCTTGTCCTACCCTACACTAACCTATCATATCCAACCATGCTTTCGACCAATCTACCTTACTCTATCCTAATCTAACTTATCCTATAATAAAAAAATCCTACTAAACCTAATCTGCTCTACCCTAATCTAGCCTACATAAATAAATTTATGTTTCTTAGCCTAATCTTAAGCCTAAATATGAATCCTAAAGTTAATAGTAATCATACCCTATCATACCATGCCTAATTCTAACCCTCCCTATCCTACCTTACATTGAGCTATATTATCCTAAAAAATCCTAATTTATCCCTACACTACCCTACCAATACCCTCCCTCACCTTGCCCAACCCAACCTAACCTAACATACCCTCAAATACCATACCTAATTCTACCCATCCCTAGCATACCCTACATTATGCTATATTATCCTAGACAAACCTAATTTATCGCTACACAACCCTACCAATACCCCACGTCACCCTATCCAACCCAACCAAGCCTAACATACCCTTAATATAGTATATCCTTCCCTTAACTACCCTATATTTCCCCTCCTTATCTTACCTTACACTAAACAAACGTATCCAACCTTGCCCTAGACAAATCTACATTATTCTACAATACACATCCTACTCTAGTCTAATCTAACATATTATACACTTACCTAACTTAACCTAATCTACCCTTCATTAACTTAATCTTAAGTATGTATCCCTAATCCTAATCCTAATACTAATCCTACCTTACCTTATCATACCATCCCTCAATCCACACTATACTAACCTAACATATCCAACCCCACCCTACCCTAATCTGCATTATTCTACAATAACCTACCATAGAGATAATGTTATCTTCTCTACCATAGGCTATCCTACATATGCTATTATACCCTACCCTATCCTAACATTAAGCCTCTACCCTAATCCTAAGAATGAATCCTAATCCTAATCTCAATGCTAATCCTACCTTAGTTTCTCCCATACCCTAACCTATCTTACCCTCCCCTCAATCTAAAATACCCTTCCCTTGACTACCCTAACTTATCCTACACTAACATTTCCTATCCAACCATGTCCTAGATCTATCTACCCTACTCTAATCTATCCTATGGTAACCAAGCATGCTTAACCTAATCTACTTTACCCTAAGGATGAATCCTAATACTAATCCTACCCTATCTAATTCTACTCCTCCCTAACCTACTCTACATTAACCTATATTATCTTATCCAAACCTACTTTATCCATACACTACCCCACTAATGTCCTTCCTTGCCCTACTCAACCCAACCTAACATAACATGCCCTTAATATACACTACCCTCCCCTTAACTACCCAACATGAATATACAATATTTTATAATACTTACCGTACTCTAGCCTAATCTAACATATTCTACACTAATATAACTTAATATGTGCTTCCTTAGTTTAACCTTGAGCCTAAATCCATAATCCTAGGTAGGAATCCTAATCCTACCCTTTCCTACACTACCTTATGCTACCCCACCCTAGCATACCCTACACTAACCTATCATATCATAATGAAACCACTTATCCCTACACTACTCTACCACTACCCTCCATCATCCTCAATATAAAATACCCTTCCCTTTACTACCTTATCCTACCTTACACTAACCTATCCTATCCAACCATTCCCTATATCAATCTACCCTATTATAACCTATCCTACAATAACCAACCCTACTTGACCTAATCTACTCTAAACAAACTTAGCTTAGATAAACAAATCTATGCTCCCTTCCCATAATATTGAGCCTAAATACCTAAGCCTTAACCTTCCTGTCCTAATCTAATACTAATCCTACCCTATCCCACCCTACCTAATTCTACCCCTCCCTAGCCTACCCTACATTAACCCATGTTATCCTAGTCAAGCCTAATTTATTCCTACACTACCTTGTCAATACCCTACCTTACCCTATCCAACACAACCTAGCCTAACACACCCTTAATATATACTACCCTTCACTCGACTACCTTATCTTACCCTTCTTTAGCTTACCTTTCACTATAGTAACTCATCCAACCTTGCCTTAGATGAATCTACATTGTTCTACAATACTTACCCTGCTATAACCTAATCTAACATATTATACACTAACCTACCTTACCCTGATCTACCCTTCCATTGGTTAACCCTAAGCTTAAATCCATAATCCTAAGCATGAATCCTAATATTACCCTAGCCTACACTAGCCTACCCTATGCTAGCCTACCCTACACTTACCTATCTTATCCTAACCAAGCCACTTATCCCTACACTATACCACTACTACCATCCACCTAACTTAACTTACCCTTCCCTTTATTCTAGATAAACTACCCTTCCCTTTACTACCATACCATAACCTAACTTATTAAACCTTATCCTTATATGAATTCTCATTAGTCTACAATGTCTTCCCTACCTAACCTAATTTACTATACTATAGGCTAATCTACCTTACTAAACTAACTTATCCAACCCCACCCTATTTGAATCTACACTACTCTACAATACTTACCCTACTCTAGCATAATCTAACATATTCTACAGTAACCTACCTTACCCTAATATACCCTTCCTTAACTTAATCTTAATCCTAAATCCCTAAGCCTAAGATTGAATCCCAATCCTACCCTATCTTACCTTACCTTATGATATCCCGCCCTAGCATACCCTACATTAATTTATCTTATCCTAATCAAGCTTACTTATCCCTACACTAACCTACCACTACCCTCCATCACCTTACCCCACCCAACCTAATTACTTATCTCACCCTTCATATAAATTACACTTCCCTTAACCAACATACCCTACCCTTCCTTATCCCACCCTACACTAACCTAACTTATCAAACCTTACCCTAGATGAATTTTCATTATTCTACAATACCTTTCCTAATCTACTCTATCTTAGGATAGTATACATAGGCTAATATACCCTACCCAAACATAAATTCAAGATCAAACCCTAATCCTAAGCATTAATCCTAATCCTAATACTAATCCTCCCCCATATAACTTAGCTTACCCTACCTTACCCTAGCTTATTCTACCCTAACTTATATATCCCTACCATATATAGATCTACCTTATCCTAACCTAAACTACTTATTCCAATCCCTACAATATAGTAACCTACCCTATCTATCCTAATTTACTTGACCCTATCCTAGCCTAACCTACATTCATTAATCTACCCCACCATACCTAGTCTAACATTAATCCTATAGTCAATTCTAATCCTAAACCCTAATCCTAATCCTATCTATCCTAACTTAGCCTACCTTTCCCTAGCTTATGCTAACCTAAATTATATATCCCTACCCTATATTGATCTAGCTTATCATAACCTAAACTACCTATTCCATACCTACACTATAATAACCTACCCTTGATATCCTAATCTACTTGACCCTAGACTAGCCTAACCTACATATACTAAACTATTGTACCTTACATACTCTAACCAAATAATCATATAAATCATATACCCTTTGGAGTCAAATCTAACTCTCAACCATAAGTCTAGGCCTAAATACTAATCCTATCCATAAACCTTACATAACATTACCTTTCATTAAATGAGAAGATTTCTTTACATGAATTTATAATTTAACAATACATATTTTTATGCACATTATAAACATGTAGATGAGACCAATTTTAAAAATTCACTAAAGAATTGCACATCCATTTTGTCATTAAAGTACATAAATTCAAAGATACAAAACTAAAAAAGTGTTGCTAACTAATTTAAAAGAGTTCAAACATACATTATTGGAATATATACTTATACACATAAATAAAGTGTAAATCTAATAAAAATTATAAATACCAATATATTAAATTTAAATATAAAACTTAATCAAACACATTCTTGAAAAAATATATAATATCACAAACATTTAAAATACACATTAAATGTAATTTCTTAATATATTTTTGTACTCTTAAACTAGTTATGAATAGTTTTTTAGTTTTATATGTTTGAATTTATATACTTCAATGACAAAATGAATATGTACTTCTTTCTTCAATGTTATAAAATGGGTCTCGTCTATTTGTTTATAATTTGGATTATATATATATGATTAAATTATAAATCTCATCATAACAAAATATAAAACTTAAGAAAAAATATCCTATCACAAATATGTGAAATACACATTAAATGTAATTTCTTAATAGATGTCTCTTAAATTAATAATAGACTTTTTTTTAGTATTATATGTTGAATTATGTACTTCAATGACAAAATGAATGTGTAATTCTTTAATGGACATGCACTTCTTTTTTAACTGTTATAAAATGTGTCTCATCTATATGTTTACAATGTGCATTGAAATCAATACAACAAATACAAATACAATTATCAATTTATATACATAAACAAATATAACTCATTCCAATTAAAATTTAATAATCAATACACTAAATATAAAATAAGTCTCTCTATATGTTTACAATGTGCATCAATATAAATATAACAAATACAAATGCAATCAATACATATACATAAACAAATACAACCCATTCTAATTAAAATCTAATCATTAATATACTAAATATGCACAACACAATACATGCCAAAATTAAACAAACAAGAAAATATTACAAAACCAAATTTGCATTGCACATTACAGAAATTTAAATAAACAAACACACATACACAAAATGTAAAATAGATAAATCAAGTTTGTATAAAATATATCTTATATAATATATGATTTTAAATGAATATGACAAAGTAAAATAAATATTACCAAATACTAAATAAATATATAGAAATTGTATTGGATTGTGAATGAATTTAACAAAACTTAAAAAATATAATAATATAATAAGATGCTCTGTGCACTACTTGAAGGAAGGTGGGACCCCAACTCCTACAAGTATTTGGAGGGATTTAATTTTTTCCCAATTTTTTTATTATTTTATATTAATAATTATAACTTACAAAATTTTCATTTTGTTTATGAGATATATAAGAAAGAGTTTATAACTATTTTCAAATATATATTTAGAAACCAATTCCTTGTAAAAACTTACCATACCTATACATTTGGAAACCAATTCCTTATAAAAAAACTGCAGTACTTATACACTTGGAAACCAATTCCTTATGAAAACCTGCAATTTCTATGAAAATCAATTCTTCATAAAAACCACCACAAACATATATAAAAAGATAAAAACATATACAGATCCATACCTTAAAATATAAAAAAATATATTATAAAGAAATTATATTCTCAAACTTGATACTATTGTAATAATTAATATTGAATTGAAATAAAAACTAAATATATATATATTTTTATTTAAAAAAACAATAAAATGTCAAAGTCGTACTGAGGTTTATATACAAATTACTAAGTAAAAATATTAAAAATAAATTATATATACAAATAATTAAAATATATTTTTAAAATATATAAAAATCCATTTTAATAATTTTTCATTAAAGAAAAGTAAATTGCAAAAACACACCACAGAGGTTAAATTAATGGAAAAACTAAAACAGGGGAAGGCGAGTAGAAAAACTAAAATAAACAAAACTACACCGATCCTAATAGGAAAACAAAACAGAGGTGAACCTACTATGAAAATAATAATAATAATAATTAGGTAGAGGTGTAATAATAATAATATTAATATTAATCATAATTAAGAGATATGGGTTAATGAAAAGAGAGATTAGATAATAAGTTAATAATTAATCAATGCACAGGCAGTAAAATCCAAGTTGGGTGCGTTTTGATTTGCGCAATAAAATAGCCTCACTAAAGATTTCCTGTAACAAATTCTAAAATGCAAAATGTAGAGATCTAAAATTTTAATTGCAAGTAACCAAATTAAAATATTTAAATAAGTTAAATTTATTATTAAATAAATAATTTGCTCGATTAAATTAACTAAAATGAGAAAATATATCAACTCTGCATATGGAATGGGAAGAGTAGTTGGAGTGCGATTTGATTTGGTTAGGGCAACAGAACAACCTCTGCGTTTGGAGATTTAATTTGCTGAAGAAAGAAGGGTTTGAGCTGTATGGATAATATCCAATGGAATCGTTCTTCCATTGATTGTTGGTGTTATGCAGAAGGCCCATATCAAAACAAAACCAATCCCACATTGCCGTTCTAACAAGGATGCAGAAATCAACTTAAATTGCTGAAATTAAAGGGCTAAGGTTTCTAGGGCTTTTGAGAGCAGAGTAGAGCATAGCTAAGAGGGATTAATAGTAAAATGTACCTAGAATTGAAGGTTGTGATGATTGGGAGAGAGCATTGATACTACATATTTAACAACTGAGTAACAGACGAGTCTCAACCTTAGCCTTAACACATCCAGAAAAGTTGGGCTTGAGCAGTGGTTAGACATTTCATTTTCAGTAAAGCAAGAACTAGGATTTCTAGGGTTGTGATGATTGGGAGAGAGCATTGATCTGGATATTTAAAAACTGAGCAATAGAAGAGTCTCAACCTTAGCCTCAATACATCCCGAGGGTGGGGTTTAAGCAGTGGTTCAGACTCTGCTTATGGAAATCCATCGACATTCCATTTCCATTAAATCAAGAACTAGGGTTTCTAACCGAATGCGCATTGCAAATATGAAGAATTGTAGTTTAAATGAAAGGACTAGGGTTTCTAAGACTAGAGCAGAACATAGATAAGAGATGAGAGAAAAGAATAATAAAACATACCTGGAACTGAAGCCCTGTGATTATTGAGATCATTGATAAATCTGAATGTTGAATAGTTGAAGTACCTCCTCCATTTCATTTGCTCCAAAGGATGATCCGAATCTAATTTCCTCCAGTCCAGCCTCCGCTATCAGATACAGACTCAGAAATAGACAGAGGACCATACACAGACTCAGACACAAGACATAAACTCAGGCTTTGATGAACACCCAATCACACAGACACACCATACCATTGATAGAGGACGAAGGAGGAGATAAATGTTGAAATTGTATATACATTTAGGTATATATATATATATATATCCTTCCTTTCCAACGGATACATATACATAGATTTCTACCTTTTCAATGAAACTTTGCGGATGAGACAAATTTGACTTATTCTGAATGAATTAGGGCTTTTTAAGGTAATGAAAAGCCCAAAAAGCACCAGCAGACAGAACCATCTGGTAAATTCAAACATGGTTCTCATGCTTTTCTTGAATTTCAATTCATGCTTTCCTGGTTTTGGTAGGTTTCTATTCATGCTTTTTGCCACGAATTCTTTAATTTCAATTGTCTCTATTCATGCTTTTTTCCATGAATTCTTTAATTAATTAATTTCAATTCATGCTTTTTGGCATAAATTTAGATCTGATTTTGCCGCAGGAACTATTTTCTCATGGAAATGAGCGAGCTCAAAATGCTAGAAGATACCAAATGCCGTTGCCGTTGGAAGTATAGGATTAAAAAATTCACCGAAGATCTTTCATAATTGGCTATAAGTTTTTTTTTCAGAGGAAAAAATACCAGTTTTTGATATTCATATGAATCAAAAAGACATATTAAACATTGCATGTGACTGTCCAGGCTGTCCATATTCTTTTCCACTGGTCATATGGAAGTCCATCAACACAAAATACATACATACATCACGACCAACAGAACAGCATACAATACAACCTGCTGAAATAGCATACAAAGACTGAACAGCAATCATACAGTTCAATACTAACAGACAAAACTGCCAGCAATAACAGCAAGAAGAAGAAAACTAAGTCTGTTCATAAACAGACTTAATCATCATCCCTGAAAGATTCAGGTCAGATATTCCTTCTATCATAGTGTCCTTTAAACATATCCTCCCAGGAAATCATATCAGCCAGCTGAAGATCTGATCCAAAACGGCAATAAAAGGAATATAAAATCACATGTCCAGTTGCTGCAGTATAAATAGAACATCAATCAAAATAAATAGAATAGCCATCAAAAAAGGGAGAAAGGACCCTCCCCAATAACCAAACCATCCAAGTATTCCGAGAAATATCCAAGACCCAGATTCATTTTAAGTGCCTTCTTTGATAGATCATCAGCTAGCATGTTGAGTTCCCGATATATATGATTGAAGGTCACAGGTG
>LPNX010314185.1:15326-156338 GCA_001517045.1 Pseudotsuga menziesii
AACGTCAGAGTGAAGGAAACTGGATTTGTTTATATTGATCATCATACCAGAGGCCTCACAGAATGTATCAAGTATCACCTTAAATGCAATCCAATCCTCAAATGTGCCCATCCCAAAAAGAATCACATCATCTACAAACAGTAGATGTGTGATAGCAAGGTGTTCCGAGATCTTGATACCTTTGATGAGTCCATTCTGCTTAGCATCAGCAATAAGAAGGCTTAGACCTTCAATGACCAAAATAAAAAGCAAAGGTGACAATGGACAGCCCTGTCGAATGCCCCTGGAAGCCAGAAAGAAGGATGAAGGAGACCCATTGACAATGACAGCAAAATTTGCAGAAGTGATACACCCCATAATCCAATTTACCCCCACAAGAGGCACCCCAATCTGAATAAGAAGCAGCCTGATGTAAGTCCAGTTTACCCTGTCGAAGGCTTTAGTAAGGTCCAACTTCAGAATAAGAGCAGATTTTTTCATGAGTTTAACAGAGTGTAGGACTTCTTGAGTGATGGCCACAGGTCCATGGATAAGTCGATTCTTAAGGAAGCCAAACTGCTGAGGAGAGATGAAAGAGTCCAGGAATGGCTTAAGTCTCAGGGCAGGCACTTTCGAGATCAGTTTATAACACAGATTGCATAAAGAAATGGGTCGGAAATCCCCAAAGTTAATGGGGTGATCAACTTTAGGTATAAGTGCAATGAAGGTAGATTTAATGGCAGAAATAACCCTCCCCAAGATGCGAGAGGATTCCACAAGGTTCACCAAAGAAGGTCCCAGTAGTTCAAGAAAGCACAGATAAAACTCTACCGTCCCACCATCAGGCCCCGGGGCCTTATCCTTTTTAAAAGTCTTCAGAGCAGCCTCAATCTCAGAGAGGGAAACAGGTTCAGTAAAGGCACAACGGTCATCCTCATTGAGATATGAGGGAAATATTCTGATAACTCTCAGCTGGGCAGTGAGATCGGTCATACCATCATCGGAAAAAATCTCTTTAAAATGTTTGACCCCCAGATCCTTTAGTCCCTTATCCTCCGATATCCAGTTACCATTTTCATCCTGCAGACACCAGATGGCGTTCTGGTTTTTCCTAGCAGAGGCCACAGCATGGAAAAACTTGGTATTGGCATCCCCATGTTTTGCCCACAGGATCCTGCTCTGCAATCTGGCATAGTTGACTTCATGTAGTAGGATTTTATTTAATTCAGCTCTTAAGTCATTTAATCTGCTTTGACAGTCCCGATCCAAGATCGCAGATTGTGACAAGTTAAGTAGAGCATTCATCTCAACTTCCAGGTGAGTCAAATTGGCCTTCATATTCATAGTCTCCTCCTTAGTCCACTGTCTTACCTTATCTTTTATGATACGGAGCTGGGAAGAGAAAATATTCATAGCATCCAGTGAAACTTCCAGTGGGGGGTCGGACCATGAGTGACGAATCATATCACAAAAACCTTCATTTTCAAGCCATGAATGATTAAATTTGAAAGGGTATTGGCACTGACTCGGAGACTCCCCCCATTCGAGCAAAATAGGAAAATGATCAGAGATACTTACACGGTGAGTCCACACCCGATGCCTGGGGAGAATTCCAATGAGTTGTTCAGTAAGAAGAAAACGATCCAATCTCTTAGATATGCCATCCTCCCCCGATCTACCATTCCGCCAAGTGGGTCCGGCACATGGAGGAGCAATGTCAACAAGGTGATGGTCAGAGAGAAGGGAGGAAATAGAAGGTCCCAAAGGGTCAAGGAGAGCTTTAGAACCCCAGATACTGGCTGGTAATTGGCTATAAGTTTAACCATTCTAAGTTTAACTCTTCTATTTAAAACTTTTGCTGATAATAACTATCTTACTTATTATTACATATTTCATTTTTACTGCATATCTGCGTTTGTACATATTTCATTTTTACTGCATTTACTGCATAGATTTTATCATAATCAATATTTTTGCATTAGCTTTCCATCACTAAAAATAAAAATAATGATATTGAACAGAAATTGAAAAGTCGTTGTGTAGAAGATTATCCAGAACTCCTAAAATACTTCCTGTTATTTATTTTATTAGAAATTTGAAGGGTGAAAAGAATGATATTTAATAGTTTTTTTTTTAAATAGAAAATCTGGAGTGTGAAAAGAATGATACGTGTGCAGAAGACGACTGTCTGCCTACATGGAACATCTCAGCCCGGGTTTATTACGGTGAACACTATTAAGTGTGTAGGCCAGAAATACTCGGACAGACGTTTAAATATTCTATGATTTGGTGAAGAGGAGGGTTTTTAATTGGAATGTAGTTTTATAAAATCTAAATGTAACTGTTTTTTAATGGTCATTTTGATGGTAAAAATGGATTTAATATTATAAAAAATACTTTTGAGTCACCCAAAATTTCAGATTTTGACAGCTATAACCAAAATTTAAAAAAAAATTTGCTGTATATTTTCAAAATAAGACCAAAAAATCAAAATTTTCCTTTCAAAATCTTCTAACATTTAGACTACACACTTCCATTCTAATTTTATTCAAATTCTTATCTAAAGACTTTGGTTAATGATAATTTTCTTCTTAAAAAACCCTATCATTTGATATTTATAAATAATCAAAATTATAATATTCTTGTAAATTTAGATTAAAAAAAATAAGTTTATCCAGGACCCAAAAAAAACCACCTGGTTTCCCCCAAAAAAATTAACACATGGTTGATATGGTAGTTATCCACTAATAGAAACAATTTTAAGACAAATGAAAGTTTCAAAATTGCATTCAGATTTAATCTAGATGCATTGTAGCATTCGAACAAACCCTTCTATTGAGCATTTCCTAGGAAATAAGGAACTAATGTGCTTATTTAGATAAGATTTAGTTTTTCAATATATCTATTTTTTAGATAAGATTTAGTTTTTCAATATATCTATTTTTTTAGATAAGATTTAGTTTTTCAATATCTCTATTTTTTTATGAGAGTATCTTTTATGAACTTATGTTCGAATGGAAATAGTTGATATCATGTAATAACATGGTTTAATAAATTTTTATTAATTTATAATAAATGTTGCAAATGTTTGAATTTGAAAAGATTTTTTTAATAGTAATAGATATTTATATTTTATTAGGAAAATATTGCGGTTTACAACTGTTTTGCATAATTCTTTTTTGTTGATAAGCATAGAAAATTATATTACTGAATAGTACAAAAATATATTACAGTTAGGCCTGGCCAGTTGAGAGAGAATGCTGGTCCGGGCGAGGCTTTACTGAGATAATCTTTCCATGATTCTGAAATCCCATCCCTTTTCCTCACCTAGACACCAAAAACCCGACAAATACATTCACCAAGAGGCCATTAGCCAAGAACATACAAAACATTAACTTGTAGAAATCCTTGCTAGTGCCTACCCTAACCAGTCAATAGTAAACCATACAAGGAAAGATATTATCAAAACAATAACCAGTTCTAAAGACAGAATCCGGTTTCATAACAGCAGTCAATCCCATAACAGTCACCGGTTCCATAACCGGGAAAGACTTCTGACAGCAAAACAAGAAGACGAACATTCAGAGCAGGGGCCGCGATCCTTACTGCTTCGGTGGATCCGTCGGGGAAGGAGGCGGCACTGTAGGATGTTCGCCCAAGCTTCCGAGAAGCTTGCTCGCAATGGTCTCCAGCAATCGGAATCCATTCGAAGACTCTTGTTGGCCTTGTTTGATTAAATTTAGAGCTTCACGTATACCCATAGCAATTTGTAGGTTGGCTTGAATGTCCCTAGCCAGCAGGATGTGCCCCATCCAAAACGGGCTAGCAATGAGCAATAGTGGCTTCCACCCTTGCTAGGGTTTCTGCCATGTACTAAGCTCCCCAATTTAACACCAACGGGGAAGGGCCACTCTCCATAGGGGAGTTGGTGCTCGATGATCAAACATGTAGGGAATTGCCTTTGGCCTGGCTTCCCATAATCTTCTAGTTACTCCTCCTCCTCCCCTGATGAGACATGCTAACTCGGGGCTCGATATCACAATTGGCCTTCTCAGAATGAAAGACACAGACCGAAAAGAGCTCAAATCTGATGATCCTCTCCCTTTCCGTAGGCATATAAATAGCCGATCTTTTGCTATGGGTGATGAATCCCTTAGCTATCTAATTCCTCAATTGTTTCCAAATCGATCCTTGGGAAACAGTCAACTTACGGCACAAAATTTTCTAGTACATGATATAATCCCTCACTTCATGCGAAGATTGGCCATCGATTCCTCCATTAATGGCCTTTTGGTGCTTATCATGTTATGAAGGTCGGTTTTAGTACCCATACTTGAAAGCTCCCCACCGATGAGTTTGCGAGTACTATCCTTTAAGGTTTTTCCATACCTCACGAGCCTGTACATGATCTGATTTAAAGATAGGGGTTAGGCCCCAGATCTGCCACCTCTTCTCGAACTGGCATGCCATCTTCCTCTTCCCGATATTTCCCATGCTTCCCTTCTATCCTTGCCTCTTCTCGAAGTATCGAGTAGTAAATGCCAAGTGGAGGATGCATCGCCCATTAGAGGAAATTTCAACTCAAAATGGGCCTCCTAAGGAAAATTAATAAAATAATAGTTAAAATAATAAAATAATATTTATTAATTTTGGAGGAAGAAAAGAAAAAAACTACTTTTTTGTTTGTATTTTCGACATATCTCCCTGCGTTTTTACTCAAATTTCGATCGGGAGAGCTTGTTGGATACGGAATTAAATTCCGCATCCAATGAGTATCCACTTAGCATACTTTTGACGGACCCCGCTACCCAAAAACAAGAAATGCCTGAAAAAACCTGATGATGACATCATCATCACATTTTTTCAAGCATTTTTTGTTTTTGGGGTAGCGGGGTCCATCAAAAGTATGCCAAGTGGGTACTCCTTGGATGCGGGATTTAATTTCACATCCAATGAGCTCTCCCGATTGAAATTTGAGTAAAAATACAAGGAGATATGTCAAAAATATGAATAAAAAAAGTAGTTTTTTTTATGATACCTATCCCCAAGTTTATATTAAAAACTTGTTTAAGGCCTATACGGTATTTCAAATTTAAATCAATTTCATTGGCTAACACATGATGACATGGAATTTGAATTAGAGTTAAAAGGCCCATTTTGAGTTGAAATTTCCTCTAATGTCATCGTCCCTCGCACCTAACAAGGAGGTGTGAATGCATGCTTCTACATGCCTCATCACATGGCCATCCGACGGCATTCCCGAGAAAATAGGTGGGCCGCGTGTGAGGGGGGAAGTTTCATGCGATGAGGCCGGAGGTGTCATGAGCTCACACCTGTACTGTCTCGGGGTTTGGTCAGCGTCATCCCCACCATCATCAGCATCTACCATCTCCTCGCTTTTTTCCCAAAGCCTCCTGTTCCTTTTGTTGACTTGTTCCTCTGCATGGAAAGAGATTTCCTTGCCAACCACTTCGTTAGCAAGAATATCTACCACCCTGTTCCCCGAACTATTAATGTGGGAGAAAAATAGCGTGGGGGTGTTCCTTAACGATTCTCTTAGCGTTGAAATCCTTCCTTCCCACCTCCAGTTTCAGGATACCTGGTTAATGGTCATGGCGTGCGTAATCCTTTTGGTGAGGTTGATGATCACCATCGAGTCCCCCTCCACTATCAGAGGGGTTCTCTGGTTCTGAATCACCCAAGCCTTTCCTTTTAGGATACCATCAAGCTCTATTAGGTTATTGGTACCTAATCCAAGGCTTGCCCAGTAGAAACCAAGGATTCTTCCATGAGATTCCCTTATCACTCCCCCAAAACCCGCAGGGCCAGGGTTTCCTTTGGCGACCCCATCGAAATTCGGCTTGAAAGCATTTGCCGGAGGTTTCTTCCAGAATTCAACATTGTTTGATTGTGAGACTGACTTACTGAGGTGGGAGTTGTTCAGAGGTAATTGACTTATTCCCCAATCTTGAAGGATTTGCTTTTCTGTTGCATCAGCTTCTAAATCTTCGTGCGACCATGCTGTGAGATTTAAAGTTTCTTTGATGTGTGCAACCAGGTTTGCCCATATTTCTTCCACCCATCGGTTTTTGTTCTCAAAGATTTTTAGAGTACGGGTCTTCCAAATCTCCCATACCACGAATCCTGGGTACATATCCCATATTCTATTCATAATTTTATTTTTGAATTTCTTCTTGGACCATTCAACAATGGTTAAATCAGGTCTGTCGGAGAGTCTACCATTAGTTTTGAACAATCTGCTTCCTCTGTCCCATATCCCAGAATCTATTGGACATTTGTCCAACAAATGATTAATGGTTTCATTATTGTTTTCACACAGGATGCATTTTGATGGACCTGATATCCCACGGACTTGAATGTTATCCTAGGTGAGGATTCTGCATTTGAGAATGAGCCAATAGAAAGTCGCGACTTTGGGCCACCAATTCCCTCCCCATATTTTCATCCACTTGGCTTCTTTTTCTGGTCTGCAGGCTTCATTCAGCACCCCAATATCTTCTTTAATGTTGAATCTTCCAAGGTTGGAGCAGCCCCATCGGATTGTGTCTGGCCCCTTATGCCAGGGGATCCTTTTAGAACAGAGGTCCAAGAAGAAATTTTCAATGTCCTTTGTTGGTGCCAGATTTTTCCACCACTCTTCCCTTTTCCATATCCTAAACACCTTATCAAAGGACCCGAGGTCCCAGAAATCCTTCACCATCTTAATCTAGCTGAGCTGGGGGTGGGCTTTGAGAGTCACTATATCCTCTCGATTCTCTATGCATTGCTCTTGGTTCCAGGACTCACTAATGAACTGGAAAGAGTTGTCATCTCTCACCTCCCAAAAACGATTCCTTTGAAGGATATTACGATTTTCTTGGGTCGATTTCCATATATTGGAACCCGAGAGGTCCTCTGCAAATATTATCAACATTTGTTTTAGCCAATGATGGGCATACTTAGAATTCCAAATCTTTGACCAAGGTTCATACTCATATGTTATCCACTTCCATCGTATCTTTGCTCCCATAGCTTTATTGGTATCTAGCGGGTCACGAAGACCCATACCTCCCAAATTTTTGGGTTTGCAGACCGTTTTCTAGTCTACCAAAGCCCATTTCCTATGGCAGTCATCTCCTCCCCACAGAAAGTTCCTCTGGATGTTCCTTATTTGCTTAATCACTGATTTAGGAGCTACCAGAACTGAGAACAAGTACAGGGGCATCGCCTGGAGGACAGAATTCACTAGAATAAGTATGCTTGGAAAATTAAGGGCTCTGAATGTCCAGAGGCTGATTTTCTACTTGAGCTTATCCAAAAGATCCTTCCATGAGACCTACCTGATGGTTGATTCTGCTAGCAGATCTCCTAAGTATTTGGAAGGGAGCCTGCCCAACGAGAATCCCAAAATTCTTAAAATATTCATTTTTTGTTATTTTCGGTGTATTAAAGAAGTACACTTGAGATTTGGTATTATTGATTTCCAGTCCATTGGCCTCCAAAAAGGTGTCCATCCCCTCTTTGATACCACAAGCCTCTTTAACCATGGACGACCCCATGAGCATAGTGTCATGAACGAACTGTTGATGGGTTTGGGGTTCTAGATCCTTGGTGATGGTTAGACCTTTGATCTTATTCTCCATTTGTAGGTTCTTGAGCATTCTTCCCAGTCCTTTTGCTGCTATGATGAACAAAAAAGGGGACTATGGGTCCCCCTTTCTGATACCTTGAGAGATTTGGAAGGGTGAGGAAGGAGAGTCGTTAACCAAAATAGAAAAGAAGGCTGAATATACCAAATTCATGATCCATCTAGTCCATTGATCAGAGAATCCGAAGGCCTTGAGCACACCTGCTAAGAATTCCTAGTTTAGTTTATCATAAGCTTTGGATAAATCTAGCTTAAGAAGCATACCTGGAATTTTCCCAATTTTGATCGAGTGAATTTTTTCATGGATTAGGATGATACCATCCGAAATTTGTCTACCTTCAACAAACCTTGCTTGCTCTGGATATATGATAAGGGGCAACATAGGGCACAATCTATTGGTAATGGTTTTGGATATAATTTTGTAAATGACATTGCAGAGAGCGATTGGTCTGAGATTCCTAGGGTCTTCAGTTCCTAAATCTTTGGGGATAAGTGTTAGGAAAGTTGCATTTAGAGATTTTAGAATATTACCTGACTTCCTAGAGTCCTCCACCAGTTCCCATACTTCCTCTTTCAGCCAGTCCCAGCAAGCATGGAAGAAGTTAGTACTGAACCCATCAGGTCTCGACGCTTTATCCTTCGCCATCTGCTTGACCATTTCTTGAACTTCCTCCATCTATATAGGTTTCATCAGGAGAAGGTTGTGTTCTTCCGTTATTACCTGGGGGATATGCCTTAGGACCTCCCTATATGAGTCTTCTCTGTCTCCATCCAGTTCCTTCAGAATATTATAAAAAGAGGAGTTTAGGGTTCGTTCCAAATATTCTTGGGATTTAACAATTGGGCCTTCTTCAGTTCTCAATCTCGTCAGGAAGTTTCTTTGACGATGGTGGATGGCTGATTTGTGAAATAAGATGGTATTTTGTTCTCCTTCCTGGACCCATTTCACTTTGGATTTCTGGTTCTAATATATTTCCTCATGGTGTTCTCTTTGGCTGAATTCCTGGAGCAGAGAGCTTTCCTGCTCCTTGATCTCCACCGAAAAACTTGAGTGCATGCCTAAGGTTTGAAATTCTTTGATTTTACATTCTAGCTCCATTTTTGCTTGGAAAATGTTACCAAAAGATATTTTGTTCCATTTTTTGATGTTTGTTTTGAGGATTTTTAGCTTTTGATGGAATTGATACATCCTAGTTCCTCTAATGGTTGGGATTCCCTCCCACCATTCTTTTAATTTTTCTTGAAATTCAGATTGAAGTAACCAGAATTTTTCGAAGCGAAAGGGTCCGCATAGGTTAACACCCACATTTTCCCATTCCAACTTGATGGGTCAGTGGTCAGAGCCAGCTGAAGGAAGGAACGACGCTTTCACCTCTCCCCCATTCATCTTTATGGACTCCGACACCAAAAAATGGAGCCAAGATGTTATGCCTTTGTCCCCCGTCCTTTTGTGGTTCCAAGTAAAAGTGTCGCTATTGGTTCTTACATCAATCAGTTTAAGGTTATCGATAACTTCATTAAAGGTATCATTTATGGGGTTTAGTTGTCTAATCCCCCCTTTCTTTTCCTCAAGACTCCTAATCAGGTTGAAGTCTCCTCCAATAATCTAGTTTTTTCCTTCCGTCAAAGAATTTATCATCCATAGGGAGTCCAGAAATTTCATTTTCTACTCTGCCTTGGGAGGACCATACACATTGGTAATGAATCCTTGAATGTCAGTCCCTAAGATGTGAAATTCAGCAGAAATAGAATGTTATGTTGTAGAGAAGTTATAGAGGGAGACCTATTTTGGATTTCATAGAATGCCAATACCTCCAGCTGCCTCATTAGCATCCACTACTGTTGTTTCACATCATTTCCATGCTTTTCCTCCTATACTTGTCAAATATGTCTCCGAACATTTTGTTTCTTCTAGGAAGACCACTCTTGGCTTTTCTAGTTCAATATTTCTCCTTAGAAGACAAATCTTCAAGTTGCTTCTACATCCTCTAATGTTCCAGGATGTGATCAACATTGGTAACTTATTTATTTGTGGGGGATAGGGATGCATATATGGTAGGATACTGCCTTGAAGCCACCAATTGAGCTCGAACCATTTGGATTCTTTGCACATTACTATATCTACCTCGGGTTTCTTTATTTTCTTTATTTTTTCCCTCTGGATTTTTAAGTGGTTCCGCCAAGACCCCTAGAGACTTCATTTCTTTGGCTTTGATTATCTCCTTTTCTAATAGAGTGACTTGCTGTGGGATAATCCTCTCTGGGGCCAGCATTGAGAAAGTTGTCTCCAGCCCAACCAAGTCTAAATCTCCTATCTCCATTTATTCCTCTCTTATCTCCTGAGTCTTGTTGTTGTTTTCCTTTGATGCCTAAGTTTCTTCCTGGATCTGGGTCATTGGGATTGGATCCTTTTCTTGGGATTGTTGGGGAGGGTCAAGTACTGCACTATCCTTTGTTGCAGCCGCTTCACTGGGCTTCTGGGGTTGGGTTTGTATGCTGGAAAAAATGACTGGATTGTTAGTCTCTTTAGGTTCTTGGAGGACTTCAAGCCTGTTTTGCGTTTAAACTTTCCTGAAAACTTCAAGGATGGTGGATTTCTTGGCTTCTCTCTTCTTGTTTTGGACCCGGGTAAACCCTCCCGCTTCTTTATTTTCTTGGTCCTTAGTTCCCCCTAGTTTCTTATTTTGTGGACAATCTCTAAATAAATTCCCATGTTCATGGCATCTCCTGCATCTGAACGAAAGTTGTTCATAATCTATTGCTTGGAACCAATCTTCATCCTCCCATGTTATATCAATACCATCTTGGAGATCTTTTGATATATCAAGATATATCCAGACCTTGGCATAGGAGGTGTATCTTCTTTGTCGATTTTTTTCAGAGACTTTTACAAAATTCCCTAACAGGTTTCTAATCTCGATTATGATGTCTTCTAACCAGTATTCCGTCGGAAGGGGATACATTCTGATCCAGACCGGGGCAATTGTGATATTCTCTTTGTTTGGATTGAATCTTTCTTTCCACGGTCTTAAGAACAGACCCACATAGTTAAATAAATACGGTCCACTTTCAAAGATTCTAGTTATGTCCTCCTCATTAAAGAAGATGACAGTGAAGACTCCTTTCACTCCTAGTTGCCTTTAGGTTTCTAGGTGGTGTTAATCCACCACGTTAGGGTCTTCTCCTGAAGGCTAGATCCCTACAAACTTCCCTATGAGAGAACACTCCTTCATATAGTTGATATCTTCCCTGATTCTGTCCGATTTGATCTATAACTTGGGAACCGTATTTGATTTGGGTATACATTGCCCCATTCTTTGGTTCCCTTCCTTTGTCGAGACTTCTTTAGTGATTTCGTTAGTGCCTTCCCTTTCCTTCCCCAATTGGGAGTCATAGATTGGCATTTTCCCCTTATCTATCTCAATTTCCATGGTCACGCATTGAATAGGGGATAGAGTCCCCCCATCTGCGGGCTCGCACATCCCAGGAGCAGAGTTGCTGGTATTCGGGCCAGGTCGAAGCCCCCGTCCCTGCAACTTGAAACCTCCATCAAATCCTTCCCCCTTTCAGATTGCCATTCCACTGCTCTCTAGCATCGCTAAACCCTGCATAAATTTTTATTTATTTTGAATTTGACAATAATTTTTTTCATCGTAATAAATATAGTACAATTTTCTTGCATAAAAAAATTACAAAACTTGTTACAAGTTGTCCATATTTGGTCTTGAATTCTCATGTTGCATATAATTATGACACTCTCTAAGTGTTTGTAATTCATGACTTTTGTACATTGACCTAGAGAATAAATTCCAAAAGATTCTAATGAATAAAACACTTTTACAAAACATAAAAAATGATAGATGGGGTTTCTATAAAGATCATTATGAGAATATTCCAAGTGTTCCAATTGTGTATAAATTATAGGATTGTAATTTACTTGGTGGGAATTGCCTACATTTCTTTCCGTGTGTTATGTAGACAAAAACTTCTGGAGACTCATATTTTCTAATGACTAGAATCCACACTAGCCCTAGTTGAGATTGGGAAAATTACATAGTGTCTAACAAGGAGCCATCCCTGGTCGAGATTGGGAAAAATACACAGTGTCTAACAAGGATCCAAGGGGGATTCATCTTGTTGAGCAATATCTTATCACATTCATTCATAAAGGGGTTTTTTTATTGTGAAAAATAAGGTGAATATATTGTAGGTATTCATGGGGGTAATAAAAAGGGGTTTCTAGTAAAAATAAGGAATATATTGTAAAAATATGGATTTTTTAATTGGAATTATTAGGGGGGGGGCTCAACAAAAGGATTTATGTAAGTGATTATCAATAACTAATGAAATTAGGGGCATTCTTTAATATCCCATGAATGAAGGTGCTATGACATTATTTCACAAAGTGAATATCCTGTTTAAGGAGCTCATAGATAAAAGAAGCTCAAAGGAATAAGAAGTTTATTGTGCATGCAAGGGATAGGCCTTGTCTCATAGGAATGTTTTATTCCTAAATGAGGGGGGGGGAGGCACAAGAAAATAAATTGTTGCTTTTCCTGATGGAATTTAAGCGAGTTGGATTCATAGCAGTATACCTCATCCTAAAAGCAAGAGAGACAACACAAGGGGAATGAACATCCTTCAAGATATTGAAACCATTAACTATAAAAAAATCCAGCCATCATGAGGAACAAAAACTCATAAATAGGAGATCCTAAGACAACTCAATGCCACCACATGCAAAGCATAGGGAGGGACATAGGTGTCCAAAAGGACTAAAGCATAAGCTAAATTTGGAAACACTAAGTCAAAAGATAGTATTTGAGATAGGAAATAAGAGAAAGTTTGAGCATAATACATATGGAGGAACCTAGAAGATCCATAAAGGAGAGATGGAGATGAAAATTTCGAGCCTTGTAGACCTATGTGCACTTCCTATAACCGCATACCTCAAACCAAAGATGACCTTCCAAAACCAAAGAGACTATGGAAAGAGATTCATATGTAGAAGCCTTATGTTAACAAGAGAGGTGGTAAGACCTTGGATAAGAGGAAATATATTTCTAGTTATTCCTCAAAGGCTCAAATGAAATAAGCCAATTCAATCCCTAATAGACAATATAACTAATGCAAAATTGAAGCGTTCTCATACATTGAATCACCATATAACATGAAGGGTTCGTAACTTGGTATGAATTACGACATCCACCAAAGGAGGGAGGGTGTACCTTCTAGGTAAGTGGAATGAGGATGAGGGCATGTGGATATAATCCCATTTCCCCTAAGAACCATAATGGCTAGTCTGAATCATAATTAAGGAAGGAGAAATAAAATTGTAAAAATCATTTGGGGGATGAAATTCATGGTTATGACCCCCCATTACGATGTTTCAAGATGCTACTTTCCTTGGATAGGTTTTCAGCTTGGTTATTAAGACCCCTTAAAACATGAAATTCGAGAACCTTATGAAATGATCAAATGAAATTTTGGATTCTACGCATGCTTCTCTTTATTTAGGCATCACCGGGGATCCATTTTTTCCTCACATATCCGATAATTGTCAAAGAATCCCCCATGATGGTGAGGATTTTAATCCTAGTTTACTTAGATTTTAAAAGTCCCTTCCATAGAGACAATACCTCATCTTGATTGTTAGTTTAAATTCAAATATGTCATGCAAAAGATAATACTTTTTTCCCCCTTGACCCCCACTCCCCCCCCCAACCCACACCTTCCTACTGAAAAAATTGTGATTTTTTCAAATTTTGAAATGTTGTGATATATCCATATAATACCATGATAAATTGAAAATAACGACTCAGCCTCGATATATTTGGATTTTTTTTCTCAGTTTTAAGAATAAAGTAAGGGATCAAGAAAAAAATGTTATTCAATATTACATTTTACCATAAAAGTGCTAGAGGGATGGGGTTGATTCAAATGTTTAAAAAATTGCAAAAATGAATATTTTAGTTTTTAGTTTTTTGATATTTCCAATATATTTCCATATGTTCCCTAATGTTGTCATTAATTTTTTTATGGTCCCACAAATATTTTTTCTAACTACAACAACATTTGAAGTTGTTCGACCATATAACATGATAACTAGGTGTTGTACTAGATCTTAGTACAACATAAGTGTTTTTTAGTCTCATTTTTGCAACTTGTGTATCCCAACGATATTCATTTGGGGTTATTTATTTTGACAACATGGATTCATTTATTTTAAGAGGTAGAGATGAAAGGATTTTGTTTTCATGCCAATGATCATATAGTTTCTATAACTTCAGTGTTGTTTACATTGTAATGATCTTCAGTGATCGTTTGCAATTTATATTTCAAAACAACTTTAAATGTGGTGCAATGTCATATTATATTTTAATATAATTAGTAAACAGTTGTTGGGTGCAAATGCTTGTCTTATCTTATCTTGTGAAAGTGCAATAGTTACCACCTTAATGGGAAGAGTGCACAAGAGTTGTTAATTATGCAATACTTTAAAAAGTCCATTCATAACGGGGTACTTAAAATTATGTTAAATTATAATGAAATGGTGCAGCGAGTTTTTAAATTACTTAGTAATTGGGGAGTGTACAAACGGGATGATTATTACAATATAAAATATATCATTGAGTTTCAGTGAATGTTTTTTCATCCCATGATTTTATCCTCTTCCGTGACTATAGAAATCCTACACAGAAACCTCAGCATGGTTTTCTCCTCAACCTCAACTTCAAAAATCCTCCCCAGAAACCTTGTTTATATTTTATCCTCCTCCTCACCAGGGAAATACAACATGTCTTCTCCTCTTGCAATAGGTATCCACTAAAATAATTGTGTTGTTAACAACCTCATATTTAGGCACATTTTTCATATATTCAAACTGTGTAATATAAGCAATAAACATGAGGGATGAAAGGGATGAGTAATATATGGGTTTAAGAAGTGTTTTAATTTTTTAAACTAGATAAACAGGGACCATAATTAGATGGTTCCATATGTTTAATATTAATTTAAAACTATCTAACTTTTGAACCAATTCATGTTTCATACTTATCTAATTGGTTTTGTACATAAAGAGTCATACTAGTTGATTCAACACTTATAATATAAACCAGCCTAGACACACACATAACAAAAAATGGGAAAAAATAATAAAAAAAGAGTTGAAGTTTCCCACTATCCAAACCCTAAAACAATCTTATATAAGCATGCCTTTCATATTTGGTGTCTTGGTTAGGATTTACAATGGTGTAAGTGAATTTTTATTTATTTAATTAAAATTTTCATATTTTATGTATTTTTTACTAAATTGATTCAAAACCAATTTCTTAGCCAATTCATATTGGCTTTCAGTCATGGATCCTTAGTTGATTCCAAAATTCGACTTTTCTAAAAATTTAGATTAAAGTAAAATGTTCAAATACAAATAATCTTATATATGTGTGTGTGTATGTGGGGTATAAAAAACTATTATTTTGAATATAAGATATATATTAATAAATTATAGCTTTGCAAGTTCCATGTATCATAACATACCATACTATGTTGTTTCATTGGTTCTTGTGTTATTCCTATACTCTTGCTTAAAAGTAAACATTTAATTGTTTAATGAGATATGTCTCCAAGGTGTCCCATGAAACAATTAAAATTGTAAGTTGATACAAACTTGAAGATACCATAATGAGTGGACAACATGCATGATCGACCTTTTCTTTAACCCCATGGTCCAAAAAAAATATTCAAAATGATAAAGTAACATACTATAGTAATGTAATGTTTATAGGCATCAAGGTGATATTGTAAGGTTTATTTAAGAAATAAATAAATTATTAATATTTATCTACACATAGTTGAAGTATAAATTTACATCATAAATCATTTATCCGACCAAGAATTGTAATTTGATATTTGTAATAGCATTCATATTAACACATTCATTTTGATTTAACTACATAACTAATAATAGAATAAACGAGACTAAATAGGGGTGTAACGCATAGATGTAACGAAGTGAATTTTCCAATACTTAATTTTAATTGAAACAGTAGGCCTTGCATCAACTGCGGGATCAACGACAACACCAGGAAACAATGTGTGAGGGATAACTCTCCACCCAAACTATCTCTTAGTCAAAGACTGAGAGCCTGAGATTTCACAATTAGTAAAACTATGCCAACTCATAATACCATACCAACATCTCCTCACCACCAACTGCAAATCCCCTCGTCTTCCTCAACCTTCAATCATTCCCCATGGATCCGCTCACTAGAAACAATATTTTTTCCCCTAGAGGAAGAGACCCCTATGAATCCCTCCCTTCCCCCTTATAAACCATTTTCCCTTATTATTAAAAATAAGTTTTAATTTGCATGGATGGTAGTTGTTATACATGCATTAATCCCCTCTTAGCTTAATGTAACTCCAAAGTTAATACTAAATATGTACTTAGTTTAATTTTTTTATTTAATATATTTGTACTTTCAATTATACTTTATTTATTATATGGGGCATTACAAACATAGTAGGAAATAATGTTGAGTGTACCCACATAAGCTAATATGCTACAATTCTTCTATGTATATTCCAAAAGTTAAAAAAAAACATATTAGTTCCATCAAATTTATGTTAATAGTATAAAATTCATGTACCAAGATAGTGTACAACTATTTAGGATTCACCTCCCATTTTTTTATATAACATGTATCTCCAATTAAGACATTTATATCCTTGTACTTTGTAAAGAGTCACGATTACTTGAGACCAAAAGTTAACCTACATTGAATTAAAGTACCTCCATAAATCACAATTTTAATAATAAGTTGTTATTTCTTATCAATCTTGGAAACCTTAAAATGACATAGAAGGTGGAAACCAATCCCTCCCATCCACTTCCACATTGAAATAAAATGTTTCTTACAACATAACACAATACTATATGCATCGCTTAGCATCAATTCCACAAATCCAAATACTCAAGCTATAAAAACTCGCGAGCATCCCCAAGCTAAGCCCAAGTGAATTTATTATTGTAAGAAGAATTGTAGACAAGCCCATGCACTCTCTTTAAACCACCATGAAACATTTTTAGATTTTCTATCAAATTTTGAAGTTTTGTGGGGAATATCAACAACTTAATATCATTAGAAATGGTACTAGTAAGATTCATACTAGAAAACATCAATTTTAATGACCCTCTATCTAGCATTGCATTTAACTATAGTTCAACATGAATGCAACATATTGCCAATTATTTATATGACCTACATGATTTACCAAGGTTTAAGTACCTTTGAGTAAGTTTTCATTTACCTTAACAACAACAATGACATGCATGTATTCCTAAAAAGAAGAGTTTTTTAGCGTCTTTTGTGACTCTTGGATTCTATATTATGTTTTCATAGGTTATAAACTCATGCCTGTAATTCACTTTCAATATTTTTCAATTGATGAATAGGAGAAAGAAGTTGCATCCTTGGACTTTCAAGATGAAAGTTGACAATTTTCTGTGGCAATATTTGGATAGATTCCAGGGAATTTTTTATTAGCACTCAATTGGTATTAATTTATTTTTAATTAGTTATTTTCTTGTGAAGTCAAAAATTATCTTCCTGTGATTGTTCCAGTCTTCAATAGGGATGACCGATTGTATTGGTGTTTCCAGATCAGGTTCCAAAACCATAGGAAGATTTCAAATAATTTATTCAACTGGGTTTTTAATTGATGTACATATTTGTTAACTTGCTTCTACCTTAGTTTGTGGATTTTATAGGTCTATGAATTCTCAATTGATGGGGTTCGCAAACCTCTAATTACTCTTCCTGAACATCTATTGAGTTCCATATGCACAATATTGCACATTTTTTGTTTATTTCCATGAGTTTATTTTTCCAAGCATGTAGACCTCAATTTTCTCTCATTTCTTCTACTCAAGTTACGTATAGCAATCTATGCATCAATGAGTCTTAAAATTCTGGTCTCCTAGGGGTATTTTGTTTGAAATTGGTATGCATATGGGTATTAATAGAACTCAAATTATGTATCTATAATTATTTGTATAGTTAGGAATTTATATATTTCTACAGAGTGTTAATTTTTTCATAAATTTCATTGGAAAAATAAATGTTATTTCAAAGAAAATACACAAATATTTTTTATGTAATTAGGATAATATGGTTGTATATCAATGATAATGTATTGTATCCATGTATTGAATCCTAACTTCTAAAAGAGGCTATAAGGGATAAGATAAATTATCTCAATTTTTTTCATATTTGATCTTAGAACCACATTCTTCCTTTTGAATTTCGAACCTTTCCTTACTTGATTCCTTCAATAATAAATTATCTAAATTCTTTCATATATAATATTAGAACCACATTCTTCATTTGAAATTTGGAACCTTTCCTTACTTGATTCCTTCATGAATTCTTGGTCTTCTCCCAAACTCTAATAACTTTTGGATTGTCCAAATCATTTAATGATGAATATTTTTTTATAAAAATGTCCCACTTTCTTTTATGTAAGTAAGTTAGGGAATGAATGACCCATTGGACCATATCAAATATTCTAAATATGGAGTTTCATATATTATTTTGTAGTTATTCTCATAACCATGGTTAAATTCATTACATAACCTGCCATCATTTGGAGTTTAAATTATCATGAAGAAGCTAGAGAGATACATTATTCTTAAATTCAATTTTATGGTAATAGAATATTTTAGTTAACAGTGAATCATGAATTTTTAGTAGTACATAGGATTTTGGTTTATTCCTAGGGAACAAATGTTGAAGATTGTAACTTCAGAATATATTCTTATTGTACTTTTATTGTATTAAGAATATCATTCACTCGAGAAAAGAAGAAGCTTATTTTGTCTTTGGGGTTTATCTTATCTTGATTTGGCATTGCACTTGGTGATAGAATCTATATTAAAGAACTTGTTGAGTTTTATCCCTTGTAGTTTCCCAAAGGAAAATATTTGTGTTCTTTTGTGCTGTTTTACTTGTCTTCTTTCATTGATCCTACTACTTATGATTATGAGGAAATAATGCTAATTTTTTGAATAACTAATATAACAATTAAAATTATAACATGGTATCAGATCCATCCTTAAAGAAGTCATTGTACAGCCATAACAGTTGCAACAACTGAAAATATAGATGATTGGGGATACTTCATGTTTTTTAATTTCCATCCACAAATCAAGATCGAACTTTGCATCACTGAATTTTTCCTAAGAGGGTACATCTTTTTTTGTAGGAACATTCCAATTTTGTGGAGTTGCAATTTTGACCTAAGGGGTCAAGAACTAGGGTTCCACACTTTGAGACTTTTTTCCAACAATTGGGTTTGACCCATACATTCTCCAACTCACCCTAGGAGAACGCATCTTTCCATGGAGGAGAAATTCAAATCTGAGGATTTTCATTTTTGGCCCCATCACTACTGCTTCGGGAAAACTAGGGCATCAAATTTTTTGCATATTTAGAAAAAGGATCCAATTGATCAACTTGTGTTGATGAGGCACATATCTATTTCCAATCATATTCGTATGATACCAAAGTTAAAAAATTAGGGTTTTCATGTCAAACCTTAGGTCAACCAAGGAGCAATTTTCCATAAGATCTTGAAGTAAGCATTTTGTTGGAGCATTATTTTCTCTATTTCCAATTAAGGTTCTAATCAAAATGAAAAACAATACCAATCTTGAGGACAAGATTCAAGGATATAACTTTCAGGAATGGAAGTATAAAGTGTTGCTCATACTAGAAGAACATGACTTGGAAAACTATGTCAAAGGAGAAGTTGTAGAGTCAAGGGGAGATAAATACAAAGCTAAGCACAAGAAGAACATGTTTAAATCTAAGAGGATTATTTCCCATTTCATCAAGGATCTTTTTATCCCACATGTATCCACCTTGAAGACTCCCAAGGATATGTTTAATTATTTGACCAACCTGTATGAAGGAGAGAATATCAATAGGAAGATGAGATTGAGGACTCAAATCAAGAGTGAGAAGATGCAGAATTCACAAAGCATACAATCTTACTTCACAAGGGTCTCCCAAATCAAAGAACAAGCAAAAGATATTGGAGACAATGTTGAAGAATCATAAATGGTGATGTCTACATTGAATAGTCTTCCAAGATCATGGGAATATTTCATTCAAGGAATTTGTGAAGTCTCACAAAATTTAGTAGACTATGGGAGGAATGTATGCAAGAACAATCTCGATTGATAATAAGAGAAGCAAATATGGGTGAGGATTATATTCAAGCTCTAAAAACTCATGCCAAGAAGGGAAATATAAAAAAGTAAGAACATTCTCACATGAAGCCTAAAATATCTAAGAAGAAGGACTACTCATAGTTTATATGTTTCACTTTTGATGAGAAAGGACATTTTACAATATATTTTACCCCAAGAAGAAAGGAAAGAAGAAGAGATATCATGCTCATGCTACAAATTATTATGAACTAGTTAAGAAGAGAGAAAGGGAATATTCCTGAAGTGATAAGGAATATGTACTTTTATCCAGAAGTATTCACCACATAAAATGAATCTTATGCTATTAAAGGGATAGTAGGAGTCTCCAACAAAGTTGGATTATGGAAAACACATGAAGATGAATATCATGCTCTATGGAAGAACCTCTTATCCTTCTCATCATTGGATAAGAACAGATGCAGTTGTGAATGAAGAAGAAGTCATGACACACAAATTCAACACCAATACACTGTTCCAAGTGATATATGATGTAGAATATTTTCTCAATATTTCTGATCATGAGCAAGATAGGAACAGGTCCTCAGAATCATATGATGAAGTAGAGCACGCTATCAGAGACTCCAGTAATTATTGCAAGGAGATAGAGATCAAGAGGGATCCTACCAAATAAGAAAATATAAGTATTTGAATTTCCATTTCCAGTATATATAATTTCTTAAATAATATTGTTCAATGGTGTACATATTTATGTTCCTAGATTGAGGAAGTGTATTATGCATGTTAGAGTGTTTGCATTGATGAACAATATACTACTAAAATGCATGTTATGGGTAAGTGGCCTATGGTGATGCACAACATTATATTGCTACTCATATAGAATGAAACCTCTTTGCTGACATATTGGGAGCGGTGCATGCTCATAATTATGTTCTGGTAGAGATGGAAGGCATCTAAAAAGTGATGAATGTGTATCCTTTTATTTTTTTGTCATTAAATTTTGAAGGCTACTTTAGCTAAATATTATAGTGATATGTTTTAATGTAATAATGGATATAAGGCCAAGTGTGCCTCAAATCACTAAGGTAGTTAGTGATCGAGCTTGAAGTAGATGTTTCTATTTTTATATAGAAAGATCTGTTTTGTGGGGCAATTAGGTTTTTTTGAGAAATTAGGAGTGAATAGATAAAAATAAAAAGTTGGACTCTGTATTGTGTTAGTTGGTGGATGAATGATCAAGAAGAAATAATTTTTCTCTGTATTTTTTCTCAGAACCCTGCTTAGCTAAATCCAGGGAAGCACTCATGCAAGAAGGTCCTAAAATGATATAATACAATTTAAAAGTTCAGGTATTCATGTTTACCATACAATGAAATTATAAAATGACTTATATGTGTTAATTTATAATCTCCTATCAATTTTCATTTGAGATTAACATGGGTGACGAATCCTTTGATTAACCAAGAGTGTATTTATAGCATTTAAAATTTGTATTTGGAGGTTCTTAGAAAAAATACAAGTCGTGTGTAAAACTGGAACGAATCCACACATCCAACATCATATAGTCTCAAAGGACCAAAATCTGACTCATTCCATGAAGATCGAATGGTTCAGATCTTTGGAGAGTAGATCAATAGTAGAATTAATTTCGCTGAGATAAGAAGCACATGATTTAATTTTTTTTGCAAATCAAAATTTATTTTGAGTCTACCCTATAATATTTTTAAATCCACTATTTATCATTCTAAAGGAAATCCAACAACTCCTGATCATTTCTCTGGAATAACAAGCAAGTTGGATAAGCATGAAAGATGGGCATGAAATAGTTTTTAAATTTGTATTTGTTTTGTTTGGAATCGTGTAGTCGCTAACCTTGGATAAATTAGTTTTCCAAATCTAGGTTGCTGCTATTTTAGTCATGGCAATTTTGGTAATATATTTAGTCAAATATTTTTAGACTAAAACCTACCTGCATTAGGTGGTATTAGAGTAGAAGAAAAATAAGAGTAGTATAAGAATAAGAAAATTGTTCCAGGTGGAGTGATTTTTTGTATAAAATTTGGATGTCAAAGTTGGTGGAGGTCAAAGAGAAAGAAGGCATGTAGAAAATGATAAAGTGATGAGGGTTATGCGACATTTGGAAGAAAGACTTAATGTCTTAGAAGTTGGTGGACGAAGGGATCCCGGTGATGTCAGTAAAGATGATGAACCTCAAGAAGAATAAAAAAATTGTAGCTCAAGATCCAGATGATTTGAGGATATTAAGACAAGTATTAGGACACACATCAAAGCCTAAACATGATATACCAAATTGTATTGGTAGTTTGAACGCTAAATAGCTTATTGATTGGATCAATGACATGGAAAAGTTCTTTGAATATGAGGAGGTGTAAAATGATAAGAAAATGAAATCTGTTGTGACTAAATTTAAAGGATATGTTGTTTTATGGTGGGATGGTGTGTAGGAAGAAAGGAGGACTAGGAACAAGAAAAAGATCAAGAATTGGACATGGATGGTTTCTAAGTTAAGAGGTAAGTTTTAGCCCCAAGATTATCAGCTTTCATTATTTAGAAAAATTCAAAACCTTAGGTAGAGGTTGATGTTTGTAAAACAGTATACTAAAGAATTTTATAAAGTGAATATAAGAGCATGTTATGTGGAATACATTGGAAAGAAGGTAGCCAAACACATATTTGAGATTGTATATTCAAGATTAAATGAGTATGTTGACCTCAAATACAATAGAAGAATCTTATTGGGTTTCATTGAAAGCATGAGAAAATATTTCAAGAAAGAAGGATAACAAAGGAGAGGGATTTGTTATAGGAAAAGGACAACAATCAGGAAGAGGGAAAGGAAAGCCATTAGATCATAAAGAAGACAACAATGGCTCAAGTCATCAAAGAAGGTGACTACAGAGGAGGTAGATTCTCTCCTAGAGGAAGAGGAAGAGAATTTAAATGTTACAAGTGTGGAGATCTTGGACATAGATCCTTTGGATGTATAGAGAATGTGGTTAGAATTTAGAGAAATGATGTTAGTTTTCCAACATAAAGATGAAGAGAAGGTACAAGAAGTTGATAATGTTCCCAAGACAGGTGAGTCTTTATTATTGAAGAAAGTCTTGTTGAAGACTGAAAAAAGAAGTTTTTGAACCAACCCAAAGGAAAAATTTGTTTACAACCACATGCAATGTCAAGGGAAAATGATACAAAGTAGTAATTAACAGTGGAAGCACAAATAATTTGGTGTCTATAGAGATGGTGGAGAAGTTAAAATTGAAGACAACAAAACATCCAACACGTTATAGGGTTTCATAGCTTCAAAAGAATCATCAATTGTTGGTAAATGAACAACGTGAATTGGAATTGTAGCTCAGCAATTACAAAGACAAGATTCTTTATGATGTTATTCCATTGGATGTATGCCACATCTTATTGGGAATACCATAGAAATATGATAGTAATTTCATACATGAGGGAAATAATAATATCTACAAGTTTCAGAAGGATGGAATGAATCATACTTTGGTGCCATTGCAAGAAGGAGTTGTTGAAAACAAAGATCCAAAATCCTTGTTGCTGATTGGTAAGAAATTCTTACAACAAGTGGAGGATAATGAGGTATATTTTTCCTTGATTTGCAAGCCTAAAGTAGTGTTCAAAGCCACTAAAATCAATGTTTTACCTATTGAAATTCAATATATTTTAAATGAACATAATTACATTGTTGTGGATGACTTTCCAAATGAGTTTCCACCCAAAATAAGTATCAGTGATCACATTGATCCAATACCTAGAGAAAGTATACCTATTAAGTATGCATATAGAATGACCCCTCATGAAAATGAAGAGATAAGGAGACAAGTGTAGGACTTTATATATAATGGATTAATCATAAAAAACATCAGTCTCCGTGTTGTTGGAACAATGTTGAGTCCAAAGAAAGATGGTTGTTGGAGAATTTGTACAAATTCAAGGGCCATAAACAAGATCACAATCAGGTATAGATTTCCTTTACCTCATATAGATGACTTAATTGACTACCTTAGTGGTGCTAATTTATTTTACAAGTTGTATTTGAAGAGTGGATATCATCAAATCAGAATTAGAGAGGGAGATGAATGGAAAACTACAATCAAGACTAATGAGGGTTTTCATGAGTGGATGTTGATTCCCTTTGGATTGACTAATTCACCTAGTAATTTCATGACATTAAGGAATAAAGTGTTAAACAGATTCATTAGAAAATTTGTGATAGTTAATATAGAAAACAACATGTGATTTGTGCGGAGCCAGCCAAGGACCAACTTGTATAGACGCATGATGGAAATTAGTAGGGTGAAACATTTTTGAAGTAATAAGTTTTCATGAATTGTCAAGTTTCTATAGGAAGTTTATTAGAAACTTTAGAAAAATAAGTGCTCCAATAAAAAAATATAAACAACTATTTAATCGATTGTTGAAGATAAAAATAATTTGCAATTGTTAAAGAAGAAAATTATAGAGCAGCCTATTTTGGTCTTTCCATACTTCAAAAATGCTTTTCAAGTAAAGTGTGATGTCGATGAAGAAGCCATAGGAGTAATTCTAAGTCAGGAAGAGAATACCATAGTTTATTTCAGTGAAAAATTAAATGAAGCAATGCAAAAGTATTCAACCTATGATAATGAATTTTATGCAGTAGTTCAAGCACTCAAGAAGTGGATCCATTACTTGTTGTTTAGGGATTTTTTTTTGTATTCAGACAATCATGACTTACAATATATAATGCAACAACCAAAACTAAACCAAAAACATGCTAAATGGGTTGAATATTTATTAAATTTCACTTTTGTGTTGAACCTTATAAGTGGCCAAGCTAATAAGATTACAGATGCTTTAAGCAGAAGGATTTTGATAATGTAGGAGACTCAAATCCAAGTGGTGCGGTTTGATTTCATGAAAGAGTTATATGAAGATCATGCATATTTTAAGGAATATTTTGAATCTTGCAAGAATTTAGCAGTGAGAGAGAAGAATCCATGGTTAGAATACATGTTGCAATATGGCTTGTTGTTCAAGAACATTCAACTTTGTATTCCTATATGCTCAATGAGAGAAAACATGGTCAAATAGAAGCATAGTGGAGGACTATGTGGACATTTTGGTCACGATAAAAATTGTAAACAACTAAAGAATTTTTATTTCTATCCAAGAACAAGTGCATATATTCAAAATTATTTGGCTAATTGTAGGATATTCCATAATGAAAAAGGTAAGAGTCAAAACACAAGTTTGTATACTCCACTCTCAATTCCTAGCAAGCCTTGGGATTTAATAAGCATGGATTTTGTACTAGGTTTACCCAAGACACAGAGAGGTAATTATTTAGTTTTTGTAGTGGTAGATAGATTTTCCAAAATGTATCATTTCATTCCTTATTTCAAGACTACTAATGCTGCTCATACTACTAATGTGTTCTTCAAACAAGTTGTGAAGTTGCCTGCACTTCCAAGGAACATTTTATCGGATAGGGACACCAAATTTCTTGGACATTTTTGGAAAACTACATGGAAGAAGCTTGAGTTATAGGTAAACTTTTCACACACAAATAGATGGATAGAATAAACCAGTCAATCGAAGTCTTGGAAACCTTCTGAGAAGCCTAGTTAAAGAGGATCCTGATAAGTGGGATCAAGTCCTTTCTCAATATGAATTTGACTACAATGATTCTCCCATTCGAAGTACAGGAAAAAATCCATCCAAATTTTATATGGTATGCATCCAAGAGGAATTGATGAACTCATAAATTTTGGAAAAGTTGAAAAAAGGAGTGCAGATGGAGAATATTTTGTTACAACCATGCACGGGATTCATGAACATGTGAAGCAAAAGCCACAATAAAATAGTCTCAATGATACAAAAGAAAATAAGATTTGAAAAGTAGAGAGAAGAGATTTGAAATTGGAGAATTGGTCTTAGCACATATGAAGAAAAAATATTTCCTAAAGGAGAATATAAAAAACTGAAGTTTAAAAGATCAGACCTTGTAAAATTCTCAAAAACATTTCCAATAATGCATATGAAATTGAATTATTGGCTAGATTAAGCATATATCCAATTTTTATTGTGTCAAAATTGTACAAATTCAGTGCAGGAACAACAAAAGTAGCAGCATAAGAAGATGGAAACAATGCAATGGATTAACAAGTTCAATGGAAAAAACAAATTCCAGTAGTTTAGCCTTTACAACCAAATTTTTTTTCGACAAAATGGTAAAGACAAGGACCAGAGAAAAGGATTATTTTGAATACTTAGTGAATTGGAAAGGCCAACGAATTGAAGACTCAACATAGATGACTACCACATTGTTACAGAATAGTGGCCATATTGTTGAAGATCTCATGGAAAAGAGTCCATGAATAATTTCAAGCCTAGAAGCATGATACATGACCATCCTTTTATGTTTTTTGTCATTAAATTTTGAAGGCTAGTTTAGTTTAAGATTGTAGTGATAGGTTTAAATGTAATAATGACTATAACGCCAAGTGTGCCTTCAATCACTAAGGTAGTTAGTGATAAATCTTGAAGTAGTTGTTTCTATTGTCAAATAGAAAGATCTATTTTGTGGGGCAATTAGGTTTTTTGAGCAGCTAGAAGTGTATAGATAAAAAGAAAAAAATGAAATATGTATTGTGTTAGATGGTGGATGAATGAGCAAGAAGAAATAGTTTTTCTCTATATTTTTTCTCAGAACCATGTTTAGCTCAATATAGGGAAGCACTCATTCAAGAAGGTCCTAAAATTATATAATACTATTTAAAAGTTCAGGTATTCATGTTTACTATACAATGAAATTATAAAATGACTTATGTGTGTTAATATACAATCTCCTATCAATTTTCGTTTGATATTAACATGGTCGATCGATTCGTTGATTAACAAAGAGTGTATTATAGCATTCAAATTTCATATTTGGAGGTTCTTACAAAAAACACAAGTTTTGTGTAAAACTAGAATGAATCCACACATCCAACATTATACGGTCACAGAGGACCAAAATATAACTCATTCCACATAAATCGAATGGTTCAGATATTTGCAGAGTAGATCAACTGTCAGAATTAATTTCTTTAAGATAAGAAGCAGGGGATTTAATTTTTTTTGCAACTCAAAATTTGTTTTGAATCTCCCTTATAATATTTTTAAATCCACGTTTGATTAGTATGTATTCAATCCAATGGCTCGTTATCATTTCTATGGGATAACACGAAAGTTTGCTAAGCATGAAAGATTGACGTGAAATAGTTTTTAAATTTGTCTTTGTTTTGTTTGGCATCCATGGAGCCGCTAAACTTGGATAAAACCCGCCAAATATTGGTTGTTTCTATTTTAGCCCTGCAAAGCTTGGTGACATATTTGGTTAAATATTGTTAGAGTCAAACCTAAATACATCACAAAGTTACCATATGTAATGGATGAATTTTGTGTTGAAGCATTCGCTAAGATAAATGCATGATTATGTGACCTATGCCTTTTTGCATAATAGTTTTTCATTAATATGTTTTGAAAATTATGAAATGTTTCTAATCATGCAACTGAATTTGACTTGTAGTAAAGATCATGTGCAATCACCTACAAGAGAAGAATGGCGAGACTTGTTCCGAAGAACAAGTGACAATGATTCAGCTATGACATTCAAGAAGATTTACAAAATCAAGCATAGTACATATGTATAAGGATACGTTTCTCTAAAAAAGAGGGAGTCGACTATGATGATACATTGCTCTAGTGGCTAGACACACTTCTTCAGTGGTGGATATTACACTAAATAGATATTGGTGTAATTGAAGTAGAAGTGTATATCGAGAAACCTCCAGGATTTGAGACTCTCTACAGAGAACCAAATGTATGTAGATTACAGGATCAGAAGGCACCAATGGGATAGAATTCTAGGAAATACAATTACATGATGAGCTTGAGGATCACCTAGAGTGATGAGACCTCGACCTTTTCTATAAGGTGGAAGATGACGAGCTCATATATGGGTGCAAGAGGAACTTTGAACATAGTTCAAGATGAAGGATCTTGGTTCATCTCTATTTGATTGTAAATGACATAGATGGATACATGGAAGATCAACAATGGAGAAGGATAGCAATCACTCCAATACAAAATGTCCTGATGCAGAGAGTACAAGCTGTTAAGATGCAAAAGGAGCATAATGCTCAGTTACAGAGGGAGTAGGAAAGCTTTTCTTCAGAGGGAGCGACTATAGCACAAATTGTAGAGATAGATTAAGAGACATTATCACTTAGCCTATATCTAGGAAAGGGTCATTTTCCTCGGTATCTCATGGATATTCTTAGAGTGGTACCATATGTCTCTCCTGTTGATGTATTTGTAACTTCGGAATGTATTCACCTATATATCTTGTGTCTTGTACCCCGATGTTTATTCCGGGAAGTGCCTGTAATTTATTTGAGTCATCTCATGCCTCGATGTTCCTATTGGGAGATTCAATAATGTAAACAAGTCATATCAAGTCATTGTGGGTAACCCTCCTATTGTTCAAGGGTTAAAGTCCCTGCAGTTGCGGGGCCTGTTGGGCCTATAAATGACCCCTTTTTTACCACCCTTATCTACCTCTTTTTGCCTTATCCTACTCTATTATGCATACCAAACAGATGTTTTTCCTTCACTTGGTCCTTCAAGTCATGCAGGTATGGTTAATCATTGTCTTATTTTATTAATGCTTAGGATTGTGGTAATCAGGGCTTTACATTTTAAATTATGCTAACATATGGTGGTTTTATAAAGATAATTCGATATGTAAAGGATACAGGTGTAGCGGGCCAAACATGCCAAAGGAGGGATGGAAATTCATTGCTGAATTTATCGCCATCCATTCCATCATTTCCCAAAGAATGCGGTCCAAGGGTATTATTCCACGTGAGCTGTACAAGGATAGCTGCAACAAGATGCAATAGATTCAGAGGCAATAGTGTGCCGCTACTCAAAATTAGCTGCAATCCACGGAGTATCTTCTCAATTAATCATGATCATTATTTCTGGCTCGAATAATAGCTTTCCTATATCTTCTGCTCTCATCTTGACACGATTGTAACAACTCATCGTAATTAGGGCAGCCTGAAGATCATAGATCTTCATGGCTGCCCGATAATAGTAGGGAGATGTTATGATTGTAATTTTATAAATACTAGGAACTATTCTGAGTTAGGGTTTGAAAATTTAACGAAATTATTGTATTAGTTGTGACAAAGGTTGTGTGCTCATCTACCACTTTTAATACAAGGAGTTTGATTCTTTAGATCTTAGCGTTTTAACGTGTGTTACTTCCACCATTTCTGTGTGAAGGCTGGGCCTGCCTTCCCACAGGTATTGCTGAGTTAATTAGGTATTTTATTTATTCTGTTGTGTGATTTTGTGATAATTTCCTTTACTTACAATAAGCTGCAATGGTTATCGATTTGTTGCATGTCATTTGAATGACCAGTAATTGCATCTCTTGTAAAACTGCAGTGGTGTGGTGTGTCAGTCGGCTGTATAGGTTAACTATCTTTTATGCAACTGTGTGATAGTTGTAACAAAACTATTCATACCTAGTTCTTTCAATTGTTGTTTTCTTTAGATCTTTGCAGTTTGTTCCTTCGCATTTATAATTGCAGAATTTAATTCCTGTACTTTGAATTTCTAGAATAGTTGAATTTAATTCTTGTACTTTGAATTTCTAGAATAACTAGATCAAGATAGTTGGATGGATCTTTAGATGGTTTGGTGATTAGGGATTTTACTTTCTGCAAAAGTAATCTAGATTTTGTTTCCTGAATCTTTTAATTCTAGTTTAAGAATTGTAAGAAGGTACTTGTGATTGTATTCTCGAGAAAGTAAATTAGATTAAGGGATGAATGTGGCTGAACAGGAAAGTAGGATCATTTACTTACAGCATCAGCTACCTAATTTTTGAAGCATATATAGTGCATATTATCCTTGAAATAAGAGACTTCCCTGGGTTGACAATTTATATTGAACACTCTGTATGTTGGTTTTAATTAACTTGCATATAGGGTGCCCAACATTTTGGCGCCGTTGACGGGGAGGATTAGTATTAGACACTATTGTAGTTGCATCCAGTAATTATCTTTATTCATTCCTCTTCAGTTTTTTTTAGTTTGCATGTTTTGGGTCGCATGAATACAAGAAGGGTACAACATGACCATCTTATAAATCCCAGAACCCCACAAAACACTAACGTTTCAGGTGGTGGAGGCCGTGGGAGAAATATAGCATTGGGGAGAAGAACATTCATTGACGACCTGGTTGGTAGAACCAATTCTTCTACCGGGGCTCGTTATTAGGAATCACCCATCAAAATAATCCTTGTCACCCCTAGAGTGGTAGTGTCAGTCTCTACAGTGGAGAAAACACGAGGAGCTGCAACACCGTTGGATACCCCTGCGGAGGAAGATAGAGTTAGTACTGCAGGATCGACTGATCGATATTTGATCTATCACATTGACAGGAAGGTTGTGACTGAAGAGGAGTGGACACAGTTCTGATCAGAAATTCAACGACCAGTGGAAGGATGAAGAGAATAAAACAGAGGAAAATATGAGCAACAGATGCGATCCCGAAGAGGAAGAAGGAATGGAAGAAAATCATCATCATGAGGGTAATTCCCCACATAAAGGGATGGTTGCTACACTTCAGTTCCCAATTCAACAGCCAGAAGGGATATCCCCCATGAAAAATATATCGCCATCGGTGTTGCCTCGCTTTTATGGAAAAGCGGCAGAGGATCTAGACGAATTTCTTTTCGAATTTGACATCCTCTGTCGTAGCTATGACTACACCACTAATGCATAGAAGCTAAAACTTTTTCCTGCCACTCTGAAGGAAAATGCATTACATTGGTTTATGAGCCTAGGAGGCAGAACTATCACTAACTGGGACAGGATGAAACAGGTGTTCCTAGAGAAATATCAAGAGTACTGCAATACCAAGGATAAGAGGGAAGAACTGTTTAAAATGGTACAAAAGGATGATGAAAGTCTGGAAGATTTTGTTGAAAGGCTTTTATATAATGTGCAGAGAGATGGACAGACTAATATGGGGTTAGATTTGCTCAAAATAATCCTACTTCATGGGATTAGGGATGATTTCCTAGACATGTTAAACCTATTAGGGAAGGGGGGTATCTCCAAGGTGTCCTTTGAAAATATCATGGAACTGTCCAAAAGGTATTCCAGGGGATCTTCTAGGAATAAAAAAAGGGACAAATGGGACAAATTAGAACGTGATGTCTTCAATAGAACACAAAAGCCATCTAATGGAGGAGCCACCTGTCACATACCCCAATTTTGCAAATTTTTTTTTATATTATTTGATATTATTTGAGGACAATATGTTAAATTTTATGCTAAGTTGTAATTGATGACTCAGCAGGTTCAAGGATATTTAATGTAATTCTGAATATTTTATTTATAAATAAATAAAGGAGGAGACAACAGCTTAGGAGAGCTGTTAAAAGAGTGTTTACTGGTCAAATTGGTGGAGGAGACTGGGTGGAGAGAAAATTGACATATGGTAGCATCCTCAAACCACTTCCAACTGTTGCAGGTGGAAACCTCCCTACATTTGGGGTCATGATTCCCCAAGAAAGTGGAATCAGAGCAGGTGGCTCAATTAATGAAAAATGACCCAAAAGACCTAGGCAATCTTTATAAAAATTCCCATTGAAGAGAGCTGAGGTTGCTTATTCTAGATAAGTGATCATTTAGGTTGAATGAATGTACTTCAGAGAAATTCAATGGAAGCAAAATTTGGAAAGTGTTTGAGGGGATAACTGCTGATTAATCTAGTTGCAGCTTTTAAGATGAAGATCATACTATTGAGAGCAGAGTGTTTACTGAGATATTGAACTAGTCAGTTGACAGAGGCTTCTACTGTTTGCATTCTCCACTAGTTCTCAGCCAAGAAGACCAGGAACAGGATCGGGGGTCCTGAGGAAGCGTTGTTTGAGCGTTCTCCAGGAGATTGGTAGGGAGGAACATCCTCCTAAAACTGTTGCCGTCTATCCTCAACAGGTTCTAAGTTATTTTATTTTACTGTGTAGTTAAATAAATCTTAGTTAACTGCTATGTGAATGTTAACAGTTCAGTATGTGAAATGTTTGAGTTAGTATTTTTATTAAATTGTTATAGAAATGAAATGGATTTAGAGAATAATGTGTTAGAATGAAAATAAATTTCTAAAACTATGTTTTTCCATACCTGGAAACTAGGCTGTACTCTAGAAGAGATAGAGTGCTTAAAGTAGATAAGAGAATGAAAATGGTAGATAGGATTGTGTAACTGTAGATAGCAGAGTAATTTTATTTTAATGTTTTAAATATCATGGAGGAAAAACAGAGTTGTGATTTAATTGTGTTTACTGTTTTTACCTAGTTTAACTAAATAAAATGCAGAAAGGAAACAATAAACTACATTTTAGTTACAGAGTTTATTTTCTAATCTTTTACAGAACTCTAAATAAATTCTATGTGACAAAGTAGTAATTTGGAACAATGTAAACATAAACAATAACTAATATAAAACTAAATATTTACATATTTAGAAACTATTTTACATTTACTTGGCAGGTTTATACCTTTCAAGGAAGAACCTCAGGGTCGAAACCCTAACAATTTACTTATCTATTATAAATTTATTTATTTAAATTATGATCCATTATTAATAATAAAAAAATGTTACAAGAAGATTATAGTGTATCCAATAGACGGTTTACAGTCTTTACTTAAAACAAATATCTTTTATAAACAAGCAAGAAAGATTTATAGTTAACAAGTCAAAATACCACCACACACCTGTAATATCCAAACCGAAGAAACAAGAAACAGAGCCTAAGCAATAATAAATTAAGGGTATACTTATACATGAGTTCCATTCCATTAAAAACCCTAACTATTATATTCTGAACAGGTAAGTATAAAAATACAAATTTTACATTACGACTGATCTACAGTCCTCACATTAACAATAATTACTTACAAAAGATAACTTAAACAGTTTTTATCTTCACTAATAGTCGAAGAAGGAAAGACCCTAATTACACAGAATCATAATTTATAGGTTTACAAAACTATTGCATAAACGAGACATAGCTCGAAGTTAAAATCCTTTTTAAAACCAAATGTGTCACATTGTCAGGCCATAGGGCTAATGACATAACCAAATTACATCACACAGCTCAAGGCCGGTATTACCCAGCATTGTAGCAAGGGTTTATAAACAAAACTGAAAAATAACTTATTAAAAACGATGAAGACAGGAGAACCTCCACATTTTAAGAAACATAGTACAATATTACTTAGCCATAAGGTTTTAAAATCTAAATACAAGTCACGGCATAGTATCCGGAGTTACCCTGCAACAGGCAAGGGTTTTAATAACAACAATGAAGTAATAACTAAAAACCAAGCATCTAAACAATGGAGGGATCGAAGCTATGCTTCCTTGCCAACTGAAAACCCTTTTTCCCTTAACCATTGCAAGCAGGGAGAATTCCATGTTTTAACAGGGGCTTAACCGTTTGGTCTCAAGGTCAATCCAACATTGGACAAGATTCTTCCAAGTTTAAAGGAAACTGTAACCTACAAATAAAGACCCAAGACTTTATTTAGAAGCTGTGTATTCTAATACTTATACGGTAACTTGAAATTTATAAATAATAGAATGGAGAAACTTATACCTAAAAGCCAAGAACTCTCAAGCCGAGGAGAAATTGAACCAGCACGAAAAATAGCACTTTGAAGAAAAAACTCTCATGCTAACCTGTGACAGAGGCAGCGGGGCTCATATTCCAAACTACACCGACGATGGAGTAGAATGAAAGCTATGACAATGGCAACACAAGGGACCAACACTCTAAACTTTTGACAGAGTAAAATCACTCTTACAACGATACACAACTTGTAGAATGATACCAAGACACAATATGTGCATCACTCAACTCGTATACTAGAGTGGCAACACTTCCTTACACACAAAATGGAGCTGTAAAACGAGAACAAGCGAGCCTCTCATGGCTGCGAAGAAACCAGACTCTGCAGAGCTAAAAATCCTCATGGAAGAATGAGAAGTTAGGGTTACATTGCAAGTTTTTAAATTGACTATTTCCTGGTGGAGGCTTCTCCACATGTCCATTGAAATTTTTATCAAGCTGTGGGTCGAGTCATATAGTTCTCCTGCACTATCGGGAAGAACAACATTATTTCCAATCATAAAATGTTCTAGCACTAATGATAAGGTTGGTAACATATCATTGTTATGTCGGATAACATGGAATCAACCCATTGATATAATCATATATTATATTCAACCAACAACACATTTTGGTGTGAAGTCAATTGATTGTATGTGTAGTTCGATAACACCATAATCAATCCATTATGAAAACATATTATAAATTATTATCATTTGCATGGAATAACACTAAGTTCAATAAATATAGTGAAGATCAATATTGAAGTTTAGGCCATTGACTTATAGTCAATAATACTCCTAATGATTCTTCACACAAACCCTATATTTTTTTTAAAAGGGAGTAATGCTATGTTTACTTTAGTGTTATGCACATTCAAAGTTGATAAGATAAATATCTTAGGTTCAACTTTGCATATATAAAAGTTAGGTAGTGTTTTCTACACAAGAATATTTTCTACATTTGTATGAAGTAGACAATGTCATAGATGAAAGACTTATTAAAAGTTAGTGATCTTTGGGTTTCCATAAAAAACCAAATTTTTATCAATCAAACCAATGTTTAGATTAAACTTGGTAAATACAGGATAGTAAGACTATCCAGGGTTAAAGATAGAATCACATAGTAATTTTATTAAGTGATGTATTTTTTTTGTTACAATACTTGTGACAAGATGAAACTAGAAAAATCAGAATTATAACTTAACGACTACTATATAAGTGAACATTTATAACTGTAAAACAATAATAAGATGATAATTTTTCTCTACTAGAGTAGAGTCAAGACTAGAGCTAAAGGTTCTATTGAAGCTTTTTCTTTGAAGACCTTAGATTTATTTTCATGCTTATAAGCAGTGTTTTAGATATTAGAAATAACAATGGCAGTAAACTCTTGTTTTAGTAAAAGTTTCGTTAGATTAAATCAAGAGTTCCATATAGAATTTGTAAGTAACTTAGCTTATAGCTAGAAAGAAGATTTTCTGAAGTAGAAGTTCATGATGGTAAAATACCTTTAGTATAGCAATGATATTAATATTTTGACGTAAAATATTGTCTTAGTTGCAAAACAAATAAAGAATAGTTACTTTACCTCGTAGTATCCTTGAACTCTTTTAAGCAAATATTTACTCTTGCAGTTTATATATGCTAAAGAAGTAAATATGGATTTAACGCTTTAATAAACTCCTACTTGTTCAAAATTTACCTGTTGAACTTGTAAGATCCAGAAATCTAGCTGAGTTAGCAATTGCTAAGTAAGCCCCAGTTTAGAATGTAGCTCCTCACTTACTTGACAAAATCAATTCATCAGTACAGCTAGAAGTAATTGAATGCAGGTCATTTACATAACATATCAAAATTAAAGTAGTATTAGTTTTTATGTGTTTAAAGTTAAACATTACTTTTGTTAACTGTTTCATTTTTCCGCTAGCCACTGGTAGTTATCAAACTGCGACTATAGACATTTTATTTTACATTAAATTTTTTTAATTTTTTGTAAAAATTTGGGGGTTTTGACTTGTAGTATCAGAGCAAAAGGTTCAAGCACTAGGCCTTAATGAAGACCAACTTGCTTTTATGATACATCGAATTTAAATTATTTTTGCTGATGTTATTTTCTTTTAATGTTCTTCAACATAGAAATTGTTTCTGAAGTTTAACAACAGGTATGGAAAGACTGAAGGAATATGCGGAAGAGGAATCTCCCTTTACTAAATAAGAAAACTTACAAAGAGACCCTATCCAAGAAGACATAACCACTAATTCCTCAGAGCTTTTACAAACAATAAAAGACATAAAATCTGAAATGGAATCTGTTAAACGAGAAAATGAAAGGATTGTGAGAGCTTAGGAGGAGCTGAATCAAATCCTAACAGAAAGATTTCAAACTGAGGGAAGGGGTAAAAGAGATGATTCAGAAGATATAAGTCACCAACATAAATATAAAAAGATTAAACATACTAAAAATGAAAGAAGCTCATCTTCAGAGGTATTTGGTGATCAACGTAATTTTCATTCCACTAGTGATAGTAGTGATGATAACCATTATACTAAAAAGAGAAAATATAAACCTTATGAGGAAATTTCTGGGGAGTTTAAAAAGATTAAACCACCAACATTCAATGGGGAAACTGAGAATGGAGAGGAAGAGGAATCCTGGTTATCTGGGATGAAGAAGTACTTCCATATTTACAACTATTCTAACCAATTAAAGGCTAGAATGGCTATCTACAATCTTTTAGGGAAGGCTGATATATGGTGGCAAGACTTAAAGAGAGTGAAGGGAATAAGAGAGAATAATGTAAATTGGAGTACCTTCAAGAATTAATTTAAAAAGAAATTTCCATCTGAGCAGTACTATGAAGAGAGAGCAAAAGAATTCTATGAGCTTAAACTAGGTTCATGACTATGAAAGATTTGAACATCAAGTTTTTAAGTCTGCTTAGGTATGTGCCATACCTTGTAGATGAAAAACCAAAGGTACAACGATTCCTCAGCTATTTACCTTATCACATCAAGGATAGGATTGAGTATGACAATCCAAAAACTCTGGAAGAAGCTATGAGGAAAGCCAACTTTTGTTATGAACAAAATCGAAAGAAGGAGAGCATAGCCTACTGGAAGGCCAAAAAGAATAACAATCATTATGATCAAAAGAAGAAAGAGTTTGTACCCAACCGGAATTCTAAAAATAATAAGGCCAGAAATTTTCCTAACAAGAATTTCCAAGGGAATGAGAATAATTCACCAAGCAATCAGAAAAATTCAAAGGGTAAAGAGTCTACTAATAATCATGGTAATTACACAAAGAAATTTGAACGTAAAGAACCCATAAAGTGTTGGGAGTGTAATGGCCCACATTATGCCTCAGTCTGTCCTAATCGGAAAAAGACTATCAGTAATATTCAGACCATACAGGAGGAAATGGTTGTTGGAGACCTAGCGAGGACTATGCCCAGAATCAATGAAGCCTTGGAGAATCGACAAGCAGACTATCAAACTTCCATGGTGGAAGTAGAAGGTATGATAAACCAAACCCCTATAGCTATTTTAATTGATCCAGGAGCTAGTCTCATTTTTATTTCACCTAAATTGGTAGAAAAATGTAAGTTGCCTGTTGAAAGATTTGAAAATTCTTGGTTGGTTCAGTTAGCCACTGGTGCAAAAAGGAAGGTAACTTGTTTTGTAAAGAAATGTATAGTAATTATGGATTAATTTGAAACTATTGTAAAGATTAATGTACTACCTCTTGGTTCTTATGACATATTAATCGGTATGGATTGGTTAGAGCAACATAGGGTGATCTTAAATTGTTATGATAAAACCTTTACATGTATAAATAATGATGGGAAATCAATAAGTGTAAAGGGAATCCCTAGAAAAACAACCATAAGGCAGATTTCTACTCTGCAGCTTAAGAGAGTTGTTAGGAAGGGTTGTAAAGCTTATGCAGTAACAATAACTGATGAGAAAAATATAAATAAAACAGACAAATTAAAATTGGAGGACATACCAGTTTTAAGAGAGTATGTTGATGTATTTCTGGAAGAAATTCTAGGACTACCTCTAAAAAGGGAACTAGATTTTACCATTGAGCTGGTACTTGGTGCAGTACCCAGCTCAAAGGCCCCTTATCGAATGAACATACTTGAACTTAATGAACTAAAGTCACAATTAAAAGAACTTATTAACAAGAAGTATATTCGACCCAGTGTGTCTCCCTGGGGGGCACCTGTCATCTTTGTTAAGAAAAATGACGAAACTATGTGACTTTGCATAGATTATCGTCAGTTGAATAAGATGACTATTAAAAATAGATATCTGTTGCCTCACATATATGATCTGTTTGATCAACCACGTGGAGCCACGCTGTTTTTGAAAATTGATTTAAGGTCTGGATATCACCAAGTTAGGATTAAAGATGAAGATATCATTAAAGCAATTTTTAGGACTCGATATGGTCATTACGAGTTTGTCGTCATGCCATTCGGGCTTACTAATGCCCAAGTTGTTTTTATTTGTTTAATGAACAATGTAATGCATAAATATCTAGACAAATTTGTGGTTGTGTTTATCGATGACATATTAAGTTATTCGAAATCTGAAGAAGAACATAAGGAACATTTAAAAATTGTTTTGCAAGAGTTACGAAATCATCAACTCTTTGCAAAGTTTAGTAAATGTGATTTATTTAAGGATAAAATTCAGTACTTAGGTCATGTGGTGACCAGGGAAGGGATTTTGGTGGATCCCGAAAAGATAAAGGCGATTGAAGATTGGTCGGTTCCTAAAGATGTAACTGGTGTTCGATCCTTCATGGAAATTACCGGAGGTTCATTGAAGGTTTTTCGAGAATCACAAATCTGATAACTTATTTGCAAAAGAAAGGAAAGAGATTTGATTAGAACCAGAAATGCGAGGATAGCTTTTAAAAGTTAAAAACTTTATTAACCCATGCACCTATTTTAAGAATAGCTGATCCAAATAAAGAATTTGTGGTCTGTACTGACGCTTGCAATGATGGTTTAGGTGGAGTATTGACTCAAGAAGGGCATGTTATTTCCTAGAGTCTAGGAAATTAAAGGTTCATGAAAAGAATTATGCAACTTATGATATGGAATTAGCTACTGTTATACATGCTCTAAAGATGTGGCGTCATCACCTAATTGGTAGAAAATTTATTCTAATGACTGATAATAAAGGACTAAAATATCTGTTAGATCAGCCTAATCTAAATGCTAGACAAGCTAGGTGGGTAGCTTTTTTAAGTGAGTATGATTTCGAAATTCAGCACATTAAAGGGAAAGAAAATAAAGTTGCTGATGCATTAAGTAGAAATGCAAGGCTGAACTTTACAGCAATTATCAGCACTTATACAACAAATCTAGATGAACAACTTAAAGCAGAGATAGAACAAGATGAAATTTATCAAAATTTACAAGCTAAAATGAAAGAAAATCCAACAAAAAGCTTAAGTAAAGGGTACAGTTTGAATGAAAAAGGATTTTTACTGTACAAAGACAGGATATATGTACCTAATGTACCTAAAGTTAATTTATGAATTTTAGATGAAATTCATAAAACTCCATACTCAGGCCATCTAGGTTATCAGAAGACTATAACTATGTTAAGAAAAGAATATTTTTGGCCAAACATGAAGACTAAACTGGCATAATATATCGCTAGGTGTTTTGAATGTCAGCAGGTGAAAATTGAACATCAACACCCAGCTGGATTAATTCAACCGTTGCCCATTCCTAGGTGGAAATGGGAGATAATTAGTCTCGATTTTGTTACTGGACTGCCTAAAAATCAAAATTTAAATGATTCTATCATGGTAGTGGTCGATAAATTAAGTAAAGCAGCCCACTTTATACCTGTTAAAACTACGTATAAAGTTGCAAACATTGTTGATATCTTTCTAAAGCAATTTTTTCGACTACATGGAATACCAAAAGTTATAATCTCAGATAAAGACCCTAAATTTACAGGTAACTTTTGGAAATCTCTGTTTAAAGGATTAAACACTACACTAAATTTTAGTACTTCGTTCTATCCTCAAACAGATGGATAGACTGAAAGAGTAAACCAAGTACTGGAAGATTTACTAAAAATGTATGTGAAAGACCAGCCAAGTAAATGGGAGGATTATTTGCATCTGGTAGAATTTGCTTATAATAATAATTATCAAGCATTAGCCATATTTAGTCCTTTCGAAATCTTGTATGGAAGGAAATATAATACTCCTATCTCTTGGAGTAATCTGGTGGATATATTAATATTAGGTCCTGAACTATTAAAGGAAATGGAAGAAATTGCGTAGGATTGACAACAAAGTCAAGCAGACCTTAAAAGAACTCCAAAAGAGTTTCAGGTAGGTGAACATGTGTTCATCAAGGTGAGACCCAAAAATAGCTCTTTGAGGTTGGGTAGCTGTGCAAAATTAGCACCTCGTTACTGTGGTCCATTTGAAATACTATCCAGGATTGGACAAGTAGCTTATCAATTAGCATTACCACTGAATTTAAGAGTTCATAATGTTTTTCACATTTATGTATTAAAGAAATATGTTCATGATGCTACTCATGTTGTTAACTGGAATGATGTACAGGTGGAACCGGAAGGATATTTTCTGGTGGAACTAGACTATATCCTCGGGCAGAGGGAGATCACACTTCGGAACTGCACCATTGGTCAGGTGAAGGTGCAATGGTAGCACCTTAGTCCAGAGGAAGCCACTTGGGAATTGGAAAGTAATATGCAAGATGCTTATCCAATTTTGTTCCAGGGGAATTCTGAGGATGAAGAATAAATAACATCGAGGACGATGTTATACTTTAAGGGGGTGTGTATGTCACATACCCCAATTTTGCAAAAAACAATTTTATATTATTTGAGGACAATATGTTAAATTTTATGCTAAGTTGTAATTGATGACTCAGCATGGTCAAGGATATTTAATGTAATTCTGAATATTTTATTTATAAATAAATAAAGGAGGAGACAACAACTTAGGAGAGTTGTTAAAAGAGTGTTTACTGGTCAAATTGGTATAGGAGACTAGGTGGGGAGCAAACTGACATATGGCAGCATCCCCAAACCACTTCCAACTGTTGTAGATGGAAACCTCCCTACATTTGGGGTCATGATTCCCTAAGAAAGTGGAATCAGAGCAGGTGGCTCAATTAATGAAAACTGACCCAAAAGACCTAGGAAATTTTTATAAAAGTTCCCATTGAAGAGAGCTGACGCTGCTCATTCTAGAGAAGTGATCATTCAGGTTGAATGAATGTACTTCAGAGAAATTCAATGGAAGGGAAATTTGGAAAGTGTTTGAGGGGATAACTGCTGATTGATCTAGTTGCGGCTTTTAAGCTGAAGATCATACAGCTGAGAGCAGAGTGTTGACTGAGATATTTAACTAGTCAGTTGATAGAGGGTTCTATGGTTTGCATTCTCCACCATTTCTCAGCCAGTAAGACCAGGAACAGGCTCGGGGGTCCTAAGGAAGCATTTTTTGAGTGCTCTCCATGAGATTGGTAGGGAGGAACGACCTCCTAAAGCTGTTGTCGTCTATCCTCAACAGGTTCTAAGTTATTTTATTTTACTGTGTAGTTAAATAAATCTTAGTTAACTGCTATGTGAATGTTAACAATTCAGTATGTGAAATGTTTGAGTTAGTATTTTTATTAAAATGTTATAGAAATGAAATGGATTTAGAGAATAATGTGTTAGAATGAAAATAAATTTCTAAAACTGTGTTTTTCCATACCTGGAAACCGGGCCGTACTCTAGCACAGATAAAATGCTTAAAGTAGATAAGAGAATGAAAATGGTAGATAGGATTGTGTAACTATAGATAACAGAGTAATTTAATTTTAATGTTTTAAATATCATGGAGGAAAAATAGAGTTGTGATTTAATTGTGTTTACTGTTTTTACCTAGTTTAACTAAATAAAAAGCAGAAAGGAAACAATAAACTACATTTTAGTTACAGAGTTTATTTTCTAATCTTTTAGAGAACTCTAAATAAATTCTATGTGACAAAGTAGTAAATGGAAACAATGTAAACATAAAAAATAACTAATATAAAACTAAATATTTACATATTTAGAAACTATTTTACATTTACTTGACAGGCTTATACGTTTGAAGGAAGAACCTTAGGGTCGAAACCCTAACAATTTATTTATCTATTATAAATTAATTTATTTAAATTATAATCCATTATTATTAATAATTAAAAAAAATGTTACAAGAAGATTATAGTGTATACAATAGACGGTTTACAGTCATTACTTAAAACAAATATCTTTTATAAACAAGCAAGAAATATTTACAGTTAACAAGTCAAAATACCACCACACACCTGTAATAACCAAACCGAAGAAACAAGAAACATAACCTAAGCAATAATAAATTAAGAGTATACTAATACAAGGGTTCCATTCCATTAAAAACCCTAACTATTATATTATGAACAGGTAAGTATAAAAATACAAATTTTACATTACGATTGATCTACAGTCCTCACATGAACGATAATTACTTACAAAAGATAACTTAAACAATATTTATCTTCACTAATAGTCGAAGAAGGAAAGACCCTAATTACACAGAATCATAATTTACAGGTTTACAAAACTATTTCATAAATGAGATAGAGCTCGCAGTTAAATCCTTTTAAAAACCAAATGTGTCACATTGTCAGGACGTAGGGCTAATGACATAACCAAATTACATCACACAAATCAAGGCCGGTATTACCCAGCATCGTAGCAAGGGTTTATAAACAAAATTGAAAAATAACTTATTAAAAACTATGAAGACAGGAGAACCTCCACATTTTAAAAAACATAGCACAATATTACTTAGCCATAAGGATGTAAAATCTAAATACAAGTCACGGAATAGCAGCCGGAGTTACCCTGCAATAGGCAAGGGTTTTAATAACAACAACACAGTAATAACTAAAAAGGAAACATCTAAACAATGAAGGAACCGAAGTCGTGCTTCCTTTCCAACTGAAAACCCTTTTTCCCTTAACCATTGCAAGTAGGGAGAATGCCACGTTTTAACTGGGGCTTACCCATTTGGTCTCGAGGTCAATCCAACGTTGGAGAGGATTCTTCCAAGTTTAAAGGCAACTGTAACCTGCAAATAAATACCCAATACTTTCTTTAGAAGCTGTGTATTCTAATACTAATACGGTAACTTGAAATTTATAAACAATAGAATGGAGAAACTTATACCTGAAAGCCAAGAACTCTAGAGCCGAGGAGAAATCGAACCAGCACGGCGAACAACACTTTGAAGAACAAACCCTCATGCTAACCCGTGACAGAGACAGCGGGGCTCATATTCCAAACTACACCGATGATGGAGCAGAATGAAAGCTATGACAATGGAAACGCAAGGGACCAACACTCTAAAATTTTGATAGAGTAAAATCACTCTCACAATGATACACAACTTCCGGAATGATACCAAGACATAATCTGTGCATCACTCAACTCGTATACTAGAGTGGCAGCACTTCCTTACACACAAAATGGAGCTGTAAAACGTGAACAAGTGAGCCTCTCATGGCCACGAAGAAACCAGACTGTGTAGAGCTAAAAATACTCGTGGAAGAATGAGAAGTTAGGTTACATTGCAATTTTTTAAATCGACTATTTCCTGGTGGAGGCTTCTCCACCTGTCCACTGAAATTTTTATCAAGCTGTGGGTCGAGTCATATAGTTCTCCTGCACTGTCGGGAAGAACAACATTATTGCCAATCATAAAATGTTCTAACACTAATGATAAGGTTGGTAACATATCATTGCTATTTTGGATAACATGGAATCAACCCATCGATATAATCATATATTATATTCAACCAACAACACATTTTGGTGTGAAGTCAATTCGTTGTATGTGTAGTTTGATACACCATAATCAATCCATTATGAAAACATATTATAAATTATTATCATTTGAATGGAATAACACTAAGTTCAATAAACATAGTGAAGATCAATATCGAAGTTTAGGCCATTGACTTATAGTCAATAATACTCCTAATGATTCTTCACACAAACCCTATATTTTTAAAAGAAGGGAGTAATGCTATGTTGACTTTAGTGTTATGCAAATTCAAAGTTGATAAGATAATATCTTAGGTTCAACTTTGCATATATAAAAGTTAGGTAGTGTTTTCTACACAAGAATATTTTCTACATTTGCATGAAGTAGACAATGTCATAGATTAAAGACTTCTTAAAAGTTAGTGATCTTTGGGTTTCCATAAAGAACCAAATTTTTATCAATCAAACCAATGTTTATATTAAAATTGGTAAATATAGGATAGTAAGACTATCCAGGGTTAAAGATAGAATCACATAGTAATGTTATTAAGTGATGTATTTTTTTTGTTACAATACTTGTGACAAGATGAAACTAGAAAAATCGGATTTATAACTTAATGACTACTGTATAAGTGAAAATTTATAACTGTAAAACAATAATAAGCTGATAATTTTTCTCTACTAGAGCAGAGTCAAAAGTAGAGCTAAAGGTTCTATTGAAGATTTTTCTTTGAAGACCTTAGATTTATTTTCATGCTTATAAGCAGTGTTTTAGATATTAGAAATAGAAATGGCAGTAAACTCTTGTTTCAGTAAAAGTGTCGTTAGATTAAATCAGGAGTTCCATATAGAATTTGTAAGTAACTTAGCTTATAGCTAGAAAGAAGATTTTCTGAAGTAGAAGTTCATGTTGGTAAAAGACCTTTGGTATGGCAAGGATATTGATCTTTCAACATAAAATACTGTCTTAGTTGAAAAACAAATAAAGAATAGTTACTTTACCTCATAGTATCCTTGAACTCTTTTAAGCAAATATTTACTCTAGCAGTTTATATATGCTAAAGAGGTACATCTAGATTTAACGCTTTAATAAACTCCTACTTGTTCAAAATTTACTTGTTGAACCTGTAAGATCCAGAAATCTAGCTGAGTTAGCAATTGCTAAGTAAGCCCCAGTTTAGAACCTAACTCCTCACCTACTTGACAAAATCAATTCATCAATACAGCTAGAAGTAACTGAATGCAGGTCATTTACATAACATATCAAAATTAAAGTATTATTAGTTTTTATGTGTTTAAAGTTAATCATTACTTTTGTTAACTGTTTCATTTTTTCGCTAGCCGTTAGTATTTATCAAACTATGACTCTAGACATTTTATGTTACATTAAATTTTTTTAATTTTTTGTAAAAAATTGGGGGTTTTGACACCACCCGTGCAAAGATAGGAAATCTCCTCAAAAATTTCAAAACAGAAATGATGAGCTCCATCCCCTTGGAAATAGATGTCCTAGGGGCAAAGCAGAAACAAGTAGTAGAGGATCTCACACTAAGTGTATTCTGCCCTAGATGTAGGAAGAACCACCCTCTGAAGGAGTGCCCGCTCGATAAGGTAGAAGTGTGTCAGCTGTGCGAGCTGAACCATGACACAAAAGAATGCCTGTCACTACCTCAAGTGAAGGCTGTTATGCAGGAATCAACTCTAGATGTGGAAATAGCTTACTTTATTGCACAGAAAAATACCTGGCAGCCTCGAAATCAAGGTATGAATAATATGCAGCATATGAATACACAATTCCCTTCATCTTATTCTAATCCTCAATGGTACCCCTCTCAACCTTCAATACAAAATTTTAACTCCTTGAACCCTTGGACATAGCCACCACAGCCGCCAAACCAACAAAATTCTTGGTCTCTTGGATGGAAGAATTTCCATCTAGGGAACCAGTTTTCCCATAACCAACCCTCTCCATAACTTCCACATCAAACGTTTCCTCAACAACCATACCCTCCTCAACAATATCCTTAGCATTATCAGTAGTCGCAGCTGCAACTCCAGAATAATGTTGTCCCCAATATGCCGATACGACCACAATTGCCTTCTCAACCTAACCCTAACCTAAATAATAAAGAAGTCCATTAGTTTGAGACTGTCAACATGATTGCTTACTCCATTACTCCTGTACCCTGCAATAATATCTGCTTACGATCAGGAAAGGTAGTGGAGCCTTTCATCATTGAGGATGTTCCATCCTCTGTGCGTGAAGAAGGGATGGATCCACAATATTTATCCAATACAGTGACCCCCATTATTGAAGACATTGAAAATCCTACTAATATGATGGCTGAGGCACAGAAAGACACATTTATCGACACATAGCCTACACAGTTGATTAGGGAACCACCATACCCTGAAATATTAATGTTACCAAAGGTAGTAGGACAACCTTAGTTTAACCTCTTAGGAGAGTTAAAAAATATTTATGTTAAAATTCCACTCCTTCAGGCCCTTCAAGACCTACCTATCTATGCTAGAACTATTTGGGATCTGTGTATAAGGAAACCAAGAAGGAAACACAGGGATCCTCCCACTGTTCATGTCATAGGGAAATTATCTGCACTAATAATGGGAAAAACCCTCTTGGACAAATACGACGATCTTGGGAATCCCACTGTCACTATGCAGATTGGGCGCACACAAATACCCAACGTATTGGTAGACTTAGGAGCAACGATTAAATTTATGACTATTGAAACTGTAAAAAAACTTGGGCTCACTAATCTCAGGCCAACTCCTATAGTTTTAGAACTGGCAGATAGATCCCCTAATAAACCTAAAGGAATATTGGATGATCTCGTTATCTCAGTTGATTCTTGGGAGTATCCTGCTGAATTTTTGGTTTTGCAACCTAAGTCACAGCTAGGGGGACACCCATTGATCCTGGGAAGGCCCTGGTTAGCTACAGCTGATGCTTGCATCCGCTGTTGATCTGGGTCTATGACCATATCAGATGGAACCGAGATAAAGAACCTCACTCTCTATCCTCCAGCTTGGCTGAGCTTAGAAGCCGAAACTCTGTTATGGATGGAGCCAGATGAAGAGGAGGGCGTTCAACCATTATTAATGATAGGGAAGGCCTTAACTTTTGGAGATGAAATTGAAGATGATGCCATTAATAATTTCATCAGTGAGCCCACTTCTGTCAATAAGAAAATTTATCAAATATTGAATGCTACTTTAGGTGAAGAGGAGCAAGAAAATATCACAGAAGAGGCATTAGTTAGTGACACTCACATAGTTCCAGTGTTGAAAAATTCGAAAAGTGTTCCTATTGAAGTAGAGTTTGGAAAAACCATGAATATTAATCCCAACCTTTCCCTAGATGAACAGAAGCACCTGATCATTCTCTTAAAAAGACATAAGGGGGCATTTTCCTGGGAGTACACAGACATGAGGGGCATCCCCTCTAATCTCTGCACCCATCACATTTATATCAAAAGTGACTCCCGGCCTGTGTGCCAGCCTCAACGATGAATGAACCCCAATATTAGGGACATAGTGAAGGAAGAGATTCAGAAACTCTTGGAAGCAAGATTTATATATCCCATTTTAGACAGTGAGTGGGTGTCTCCACGTGTAATAGTACCCAAGAAGAATGGTAAATGGAGAGTCTGTTTGGACTATAGAGAGCTTAACAAGGCAACATATAAAGATCACTTTTCCATGCCTTTCATCAATCAAGTACTTGACACCTTATCTAGGAAGAAGTTCTTCTCCTTCGTGGATGGGTTTAGCGGGTACAATCAAATCTAGATTGCTCCTAAAGACCGGGATAAAACTACCTTCACTTGTCCATGGGGAAATTTTTCATACATTGTGCTTCCCTTTGGTTTATGCAATGCACCAGCCACATTTCAAAGAGCCATGATTGGAAATTTTTTAGAATTAGTTAATGATAGTATGGAAATTTTCATGGATGATTTTACTCATGGCAAAGATTTTGAAGAAGCATTGAAAAATTTGGAAAAGGTTTTAACTCACTGCGAATAGACCCAGCTATCTTTGAGCACTGAAAAGTTCTATATGATGATGAGTGAAGGAGTGGTGTTGGGGCATTTTATCTCTGCTGATGGAATCCAGGCATACCCCTCTAAAATCAAGGTAATAAAAAATATACCTACTCTTGTAACTCAAAAATAAGTGCGAAGTTTCTTAGGGCATGCTGGATACTACAAAAGATTTATAGAAAACATTCCCAAACTTGCCTCTCCTTTGTTTTCATTATTAGTGAAGGATGTGCAATTTATTTGGAATGAGGCATGCCAGATAGCATTTGTTAAACTTAAGGAGAAGCTGTCCATAGCTCTCATCCTAAGAGGGACCAATTGGACCCTGCCTTTTCACATTTCTTCAGATGCCTCTGATACTGCCATTGGAGCAGTTTTAGGGCAGCAGGATGGTCAAGCACCTTATGCAGTTTATTATATTAGTAAAAACCTATCCCCTACTGAACTTGATTATATTGTTACCGAGAAGGATTTTTTAGCCATTGTTTACTCCATTAACAAATTTCGACATTATATCACTGGATATCCTACATTTGTGCACACTGACCACTCGACCATTAAATATGTAATGAATAAACCTGTTACCAATGCTAGGGTAACTAGGTGGCTATTATTATTACAGGAATTTGATATCACCATTATAGACAGACCTGGAAAATAAAATGTTGTCGCTGATTTCTTATCTTATTTTACTAACAGTGATGATAATTTTCCTGTTGAGGACTCTTTTCCAGATGAACACTTATTTGCAGTTTCAGCTCACTCCCCTTGGTATGTAGATGTCGCTAACTACTTGGCTGTAGGGAAGCTTTCGGCACATTTGCCCAAAAGAGAAAAGAGAAAAGAGGAAAATTATTCAACAAAGTGCCAGGTATTGTTGGATAGACGGTCGTCTCTTCTACACAGACCCTGATCTTGAGATCAAAAGATGTGTAAGAGAAGATGAAATATTCCATATTTTGAAGGCTTGCCATGATGAGCCTTGTGGGGGACATTTTTCAAATAGGAGGACAAGACACAAAGCACTGAGAATGGGCTACTATTGGCCAAACATTTTTAGGGATGCAAAAACATATGTCCAATCTTGTGATAGTTGCCAGAGGATGGGATAACCCAATAGATTGGATCAAATGCCTCTTCAACCTCAACTGGTGGTTGAACCCTTTAATAGATGAGCCCTAGATTTTTTTGGTCCTATCAGCCCTCATTCCAAGCAGAAAGCCTACATCTTGGTCTATACCGGCTACATGACGAAATGGGTGGAAGTTGTGGCTTTGGTGAAAGCCAATGACCAGCCTGTGATCGATTTCCTATATGGTGAAATCTTTACCCGTTTCGGAGTACCCAAGGAAGTGGTTACCGCTGGAGGACCTCAGTTTGTGTCACATCAATTTGAAGCTCTGTTACGAAAGTACCATATTTAACACCGAATAGCTTCACCATACCATCCCCAAGCCAATGGCCAAGTAGAAAGCACTCACAAAGTTATTGAAGCCATCCTTACCAAAATGGTCAAGAGCCATCGTAGAGATTGGGATGATATACTTCAGGAAGCATTGTGGGCATATCGTACTACTTGGCACAATACTACAGGTTTCTCTCCTTATGACTTGGTTTATGGGAAAAGTGATGTCTTCCTGATTGAATTTGAAATTAAGACTTTGAAGAAAACTACGGAGGTAAACTTAGATGTGATCGAATCCTAGAAGAGAAGATTGAATCAATTGAATGAACTTGACGAGAACCGTTTAGTTGCTGTGGATCAGACAGTATTAATCCAGCAACAAAGATCCAATTAGCATGATCGATTCATCAAAAAGAAAGTTTTTTGCGAAGGAGACTGGGAACTATTATACGATTCAAGATTCAAAAGGGACTTCAAGGGTAAATTACGCACAAGATGGTTGGGCCCATACCTGGTAGACATAGTATTTGATAATGGTATAATCTGCCTGGTAACCATTGATGAGAATCGTGCACCATTATTTGCTAATGGTCACAGGCTGCGACTGTACCATAAGCCCATTTCAAAAGATGCATTCACTTCACAGATTGCAGCTGATCTGGAATACCAGTTAGAACAAGGGAAGGAATCTTTCTCTGCCCCTATTAATCCTTAGATAATGGCTACAAATCTTACATAAATTTTTTTGTACATAAATAAATTGATATTTTTTTTATCTTTTTCTTTTGCACTTGATCCATTTAAAAAAAAAATGTGCAGGGAAGCGCCTAAGGAGCGATGGTCATTATTGGGCCTATTGACCAGGGTCATCCTTCTGTAACTTCCTGCATCAAAAGAAAATTCCTTGAACAAATCTGTTGCAGCCACAATACTAAAAAAAAGACATTCCTTTATCCCATTCCACGCAGCTATAACACCGTCCAAATCATTTCCTTTTTTTCGTCTTTTTGTAGCTGCAACACCATAAATTCCCTCCCTTTACCCCGTTCCAGACAGCTGCAACACCGTAAATTCCTGCCCTTTACCCCATTCTGCACAGCTGCAACACCGTAAATTCCTTCCCTTTACCCCGTTCCACGCAGCTGCAACACCGTAAATTCCCTCCCTTTACCCCATTCCGCGCAGTTGCAACACTGTAAATTCCCGCCATTTACCTAGTTTCACGCAGTTGCAACACCATTTCACTTTGGTCCATTTTCACCTTTTCCAGCATCTGTGACACCATTTCACTTTGGTCCATTTTCACCTTTCCGGTAGCTGCGACACCGTTTCACTTTGGTCCATTTTCACCTTTTTCGGCAGCTGCAACACCGTTTCACTTTGGTCCATTTTCACTTTTTCTGGCAGCTGCGACTCTGCCAAAAATGGCTGATTTTTCTATAATTCCAGACCGTGACTCTGCTAAACTGCTTGATTTCTCTATGGTCTGTGGCTATGAATCCTCCATTCTTGGCAGAATTCTTAGCAACCTTGGTTAGCGACTCCTCCATACCAGGCTCCAATTCCTAATGACGATGACCCTGTTTTATTTTTCTTCTCAAAATTGACACAATGGTTTTGGTTCACCGGCAGAAAAGGTCATTCTAGCATACCTGCAATAATGATTAAATTTAAATGGCTGCATTTCACACGTGCTACTCTTTTCCAAAGGTCACCATTCATCACATATTTTCGAAGGTATGGTTCTGATTATTTACTTGATTAAGCGTTAACGAGATTTGACAACATTAATCATACATTCCTTTCCCTGCTCATTATTACACCTGCATATCATTAACTATCCACTCGTACGACTTAACGGCTATTTATGTTACCTGATAGCTGCCACCTTTCCTAATTTGGGATAAAATTCCAAACATTTCTATGCTCTGAAACTTTTTGAATTTACCCAACTCCACTCTCAGTTGTTCATGCATACTCTGTGCTCTAACCTCCATTATCGGGACTTGTAATTTGTTGAACTGAGACACACTTCTGAATTCAAACAAACATGGGTATCCCAACTCGGCATGAACCTCCCAATATGCAAGAACTAAGAAGAAATGCCAAAGTTTTCGCTATTTTTGAAGCTGCGGGTTGGACTGAATTCTTCCAACACCTAAATGGGTTTCATTGCGAGACAGCTCTACAATTTGCCTTAAATATTATAGAAACCCACTTAGAGGTTAGGGGGTTACGTATCAAAGTCTCTGAAACAATAGTGGCTGAGGTCACTGGCCTTCCTCAGGTGGGCAGAGCCTGTTTTGGTTGAAGAACCCCCAATGTTGCTGCAGTACAATATTTTCTGAGAGTGGGGGAGCACATTCGGCAATCACGGAGAGGGATAGCATTACAATCACTACCTCGACCATGGGATCAAGTATAAATTTTCCTCAAGAAGTATATCACCTGTGAAGGTAGGTATCAAATGGTTTATTACTCTGAATTTCCTCTATTATCTCATCTTTGTCATAGGGCCTTATTGAACATTCCATTTTACATATTAAATGATTTACACCATATGGCGGGGTTTGTTAGAAAAACCAAGCATCCAAAATCCTCCCTTACCCACCATGGCCTCATCAAAATAATAATTTTATGGGCCTTAGCTCAATGGAACCAAACCTGGGAGCAATTCACAGGTCAAATTCAGGAACCCTCCCTTTTTCCTGGCCTTCCAATAGAAGAAGAAGTAGAAGTACCTATACTCTTGGGGCCTTTTCAAAACCAAGAAGAGCCTACCAATCAATGGTTGGGGGGAAATGTAGAACAATAGGAGGTTCAGAGTCCCTCCAATTTAGTTGGGGGGGGGGGAATGAGACTGGATTGAAAGATCACTCAGAAGACCAAGCAGCACAATTGAGGGAAATGCACAAGAAAACCCTGTAGCAAGATTAAATAATATGGAAGCTCTGACAACAGAGGCTAAAACTAGAGTAGCATTAGATGTTGCGACAGCTGAAGCTGAGGATGTTAGAGCCATGATAACATAATAAAACATGGAGGTGTTGACCATTGAATCTTCCCCTGAATGGGGAGGAACTCTGATTGAGGAAGAACAAGAAAACACTGAGACAGAGGATATCCTTTCCACATTAGCTGCAAATCTGGAAATTCCAGCACCACAGAGAAAAAGGAGGAGATCAAAAGAAGAAATACAGGCATCAACACCAATAAGAAGAAAAAGAACCAGGTCAGTTACAGCAACAGAAGCAACAAGGGTAAGATGGGAAACCATAGAAGCACAGATCGAATTCCCCACTCTAAGACCCAAAGAAAATGATGCCCTACAAGAACCTTTTGTAGAAGAACCTCAAATTGAGGGACTTCTATATGAAAATGGGTTATTAAAGGAGGAAGTACAATCACTACGGAAAGAACTAGAAAATTGGAAGGAAACATGCAGGAAACAGGTGGAAAGGAAGCTGCACACACTGGTTGAGGCTGTAGACCAATTAGAAGGATCAACTCCTGTTAAGGATGGTGATGAGGAAGAAATACTGGTTTGTCCTGTGTGTGGAGAAATCTTTAACCAGTTAGGTTACAAATTCATAGTTCGTGCCTTTGTGACACAACAACCTGTACCTATAGTTGTGGAAGAACAAGGACAACCTGATTGGAAGGATGGAGAAGCTCCCCAAGAGAAACTCCAGCAAAGGGAAGTAGCAGATAAACAAGGTGTTGATACACAAGAACCAACACCTTTGAATATTCCTGTTGAAGTTACCACCCAAATTGGGACAGATGAACCAAAGGTTGAGGTTATTCCTGATTTTGTTGAAGAAGCCGACGTTGTGACTCATAAACCTTCTCAAGACACAGAACTAATAGAGATGGAACCCCAGCAACAGAATGATGATGAGGTTGAATAGGATGCTGAAACACAAGAATTAGCATCCTTGAATATTCTTGTTGAAGTTTCCACCCAAATGAGGGAAGAATAACCAGGGATTGAAAATATTTTGGAATTTAATGAAGAAGCTTGCACTGTGACTCTTGAACCATCTCGGGACACAGAGATAATAGAAATGGAATCCCAGTGGCAGGAAAATGAGGAATTTAACTAGGATGTTGCTACACAAGAACCAACATCCCTGGAAATTTATGTGGAGACTCTCAGGCTACAACAAGAAGTCAATCCCAGGATGGAGATCATTTTTTATTTGGATTTAGGAGAGGATGAAAAAATGCAATCACAATCCTCAGGGGACACTAAAATCCTCGAGGAACAGCTCCATATTGCAAAATACATGAAAAAAACTCTACAATCCCAATAGCATGAAGAAAGAGAAGGGAAATTATCTGTTACATAAGAACCAACAGCCTTGCATCCCACTGTCAAAGTTGCAGCTGATAATCTGGAAAATAAAAAGATTATAATTCAAGAGGAGGTTGTCCCACAAGAACCAACATCCTTGCAATCAGCTACTGAAGTTCCTATAGGAGAACTCCAAAGAGAGGATGTTGTTACACAAGAAGTAGCATCTCTAGAAGTTGTTTCAGAAACACCTATGGTTGAAGTTGATGTAGGAGAAATTCTAGGAAGGGACGCTGTTACACAAGAACCAGCACCCCCATAAGTGATCTTAGAAGTACAGGATGTTCAATTTGGCACATGAGGTGATAAGGTATGGACTCAAATTCCTCAAAATTTTATCAATTTGGATTCTGATAATGAAGAACATCCTGAAGAAGAATAAATCCTAAAGCTGACAAAAGAACTCTTGATCTTGAGAATAGAAGTGAGGAAGTGGAGGAGTCAGGTGGAGAGATATCAAGAAGGGATGGTTTCCCTCTCTGAACATAGAAAGACCATCAGGGAATTGAAGGAAAAATGGGTAAAAGAACTCATGACCCAAAAAATCCATGGGGAGGAGTTACAAAAGGAGCTAAAGGAGCTGAAAAAGTTCAAATCCATGCAAGTGAAAAAAGATCAGTTGTATACTCTTTCTCAGGAATTGTTGGTTACCAGAGTACCATCTTCTTCTTACCCTGTATTTTTATTTGAGCAGTTCATTTGGTTTAAACCGAGGTCTATAAAAGAAGGGAGGCCATATGAAATAGAAACCTCAGCTAAATTCCTGGAAACATTTTTGGGAAGTGATTTTTAGGACCAAAATTTGCTGTGTAATCTTTGGATTGCCCTTTGGACCGCCATTTGAATCCTATCCCTTTCTCAGGTGATGTTTAGCTGCGGGATTTTTCCTCCTTTATGAGCTACCGTGTTTAATGGGAAAGGTATTTCCAAACTTTCTCTCACAATGAGGCCCACTCTAATCTTTGGATTCAAAGCGAACCTCAAAATCCTCATCTTCTCCTTGCTCGTCATCAAAGCGTACTCTCATGTCCCATCCAAACTCAGCATATAATGGAACTTCAAAAAAGGGTTATTTCTACTTGTGTCAGCCATATTTCCATGCATCAACGAGTGGATTTAGAAGGTAGTCAGCACATATGGCAGGTTTCCTCTTCAACCCTTAGAAATAGGGACCCCTACTGTTACAAGAATTTTGAACAAGCACTTTCCAGGGTTGAGGGTTATGTTGGATGCATGAGAGAATGTGGGGTTAATTGGCTGGGACTCAAATTCAAATTTTCTCTCATCTGGTGGCCAGTAAAACCGTATAGGGGATATTTCACGTTAACAATAGCAGAAGAGCAGAAGTGTTGGAGATATTGGGTTGTCCATAAGGGATTTGTAGAAAAATAAGGGACATCTGAATTCCCATAAAACTTTTCTTCTCTCCATGAACGAAGCACACTGTTAGATTTAGATTCATAATAATGGAGGTTATTGCATGAGGACATGCAACAGGACAGTTGGGGGGAGATGACCCCTTTTTGACCACCCTTATCTACCTCTTTTTGCCTTATCCTACTCTATTATGCATGCCAAACAGATGTTTTTCCTTCTCTTGGTCCCTCAAGTCATTTAGGTATGGTTAATCATTGTCTTATTTGATTAATGCTTAGGATTGTGGTAATTAGGGCTTTACATCTTAAATTATGCTAACATATGGTGGTTTTATAAACATAATTTGAGATGTAAAGGATACAGGTGTAGCAAGCCGAACATGCCAAAGGAGGGATGGACATTCATTGCTAAGTTGATCGTCGTCCATTCCATCATTGCCCAAAGAATGTGGTCCAAGGGTATTATTCCACGCGAGCTGTACAAGGATAGCTGCAACAGGATACAACAAATTTGGAGGCTATAGTGCGCCACTGCTCAAAATTAGCTGCAATCCACGGAGTTTCTTCTCAATTAATCATGATCATTATTTCTGGCTCGAATAATAGCTTTCCTATATCTTCTACTCTCATATTGACACGACTGTAACAACTCATCGTAATTAGGGTAGCCTCAAGATCAGAGATCTTCATGGCTTCCCGATAATAGTAGGGAGATGTTATGATTGTAATTGTATAAATACTGGGAACTATTCCAAGTCAGGGGTTGAAAATTTAACCAAATTATTGTATTAGCTGTGACTAAGGTTGTGTGCTCATCTACCACTTTTAATACAAGGAGTTTGATTCTTCAGATCTCAATGTTTTAACGTGTGTTAATTCCAGCATCTCTGTGTGAAGGCTGGGCCCGCCTTCCCACAGGGATTGCTGAGTTAATTAGGTATTTTATTTATTCTGTTGTGTGATTTTGTGATAACTTTCTTTACTTACAGTAAGCTGCAACGGTTATCGATTTGCTGTGTGTCATTTGAATCATCTGTAATTGCATCTCTTGTAAAACTGTAGTGGTGTGGTGTGTCAGTCGACTGTATAGGTTAACTGTCTTTTATGCAACTGTGTGATAGCTGTAACAACCTTGTTCATCCCTAGTTCTTTCAATTGTTGTTTTCTTTATATATTTGCAGTTTGTTCCTTCACATTTATAATTGCAGAATTTAATTCCTGTACTTTGAATTTCTAGAATAACTAGATCAAGATAGTTGGATGGATCTTTAGATGGTTTGGTGATTAGGGATTTTAATTTCTACAAAAGTAATCTATATTTTATTTCCAAAAATCTTTTAATTCTAGTTTAAGAATTGTAAGAAGGTACTTGTGTTTGTATTCTCGAGAAAGTAAATTATATTAAGGGATGAATGTGTTTGAATACGAAAGTAGGATCATTTACTTACAACATCAGCTACCTAGTGTTTGAAGCATATACAATGCATATTATCTTTGAAATAAGAGACTTTCCTGGGTTTACTATTTATATTGAACACTATGTATGTTGGTTTTAATTAACTTGCATACAGGGTGCCCAACAGGGCCCTAGGGTTATTAGACTCTCCTAAAGAATTCGGACCTAGTGAGTTATTGTCAAGTCGAGAATTAGTATAAATAGAGAGTGAGCCTCTCTATTTATCACACACTCACTCACACTCAGTTGTAGCGCATATTTGAGGGAGAAGAAGTTGTTGGTGCTAGAAAGAAAGAGACTACTGCTGTCGGGAGATCATCTTACTGTTTTGGGGTTTTACTTTTGGTGCTGATTCTATCTCTGAGGAAGTTGTAGGGTTTTCTCCATTTATGGTTTCCCTGAGGAAAAACATTGTGTTCATTGTCTCTTGTGTTTGATTGTTGTGCTTGTTATTCTCTCAGTTAAAGATCCTAATATAATGCTAGCTTGAATGATAAAAATCTAACATGGTATCAGAGCTAACCTGAGAAGAAGACACTATACAGCTGTGGAAACTAGGGCTTCCTACTTTTTGGATCTCTCTCCACATATTTTCAGAAAAAGAAGGTTGGGCTGACTCTCCTCTCCAGGGCGCATCTTTCTGTCGAAGCAAAATCTGATTCTGAGCATTTTCATTTTTTGACCCGACACTAATGCCAAAAATTAGGGCTTTCCATAGAAGTGGAATTTTTGAGTGAGCCTAGGCCTGGATTGATCTCCTCCTCAAAATCAAAGTTTAGATATTAAGATCAAAGATTTTGGTTGCACAAAACTACGGGAAAGTCAAACCCTAATCTGCTCCTGAACCAGCACTGCAGAATTTCACCTCCAGATCTAGATCTGACATCTTAACCTGGTAAGATCTAAATCTTTTGTATTTCCATTTGAGGTTCTCAGTTAATATGTCTCTTCATACCAAGCTTGATGAAAAGCTTGAGGGAGATGATAATTTCCGACCCTGAAAGTATAGGATCTCCCTGGTCCTGGAAGAAAATGAGTTGGGATCCTATATCAATGAGGAGGTTCTAGTTCCAGAGGGAGATGAGGCTAAGGCCTTACATACGAAGAAATTGGTCATGGCTGAGAGGATTATTGCTGATTCAATCAAGGATCACATCATACCATAGGTGTCCTCCCTAAAGACACCTAAAGCTATGTTTGATGCCCTGACCAAACTGTTTGAAGGGAAGAACATAAATCAGAAGATGACTCTGAGAAACCAATTGAAGAATGTAAAGATCCAGAATGCGGAAACCATCTAGTATTACTTTACAAGCGTCTCTCAGATCAAAGAACAACTTGAAGCAGTGGATGAAGAAGTGGAGAATGCAGAGATTGTGATGACCACCTTGAATGGTTTTCCTAGGGCATGGGACTCTTTCATTCAAGGGATCTGTGCCATAAAGAAGCTAGTCAAGTTCAGCAGACTATGGGAAGAAGCTCAGATAGTAGCTCAGATGGGAAGTGAAGATCAAGCTCTCACATTCCACACCAAGAAAACTAGAAGGGACCATCATCACTCCAAAGGTAAGAATTCAGAATCTAGAAGAGATCTGTCTATTATTAGATGTTACACATGTGATGAGAAAGGACACATATCCAAATACTGTCCTAAAAACAAAGGGAACTCTCACAAGAAAAGGGGAAACAAGAGAAGACATCATGCTCATGCTGGAGAGGATGATGAACCTTCCACAAAGAGAATTAGACAAGAAAGTGATGAAGAATATGTGTTGATCTTCGCACTCATAGGAACTATCTCACATGGAAGCAATGCTTGGGTTATTGACAGTGGTTCTTCCAAACATATGACGGGATTCAAAGAATCCTTTGTGAAACTATCTGAACATGAGTCACCTCACAAGGTGAAACTTGGGGATGACTACTAGTATCCAATAAAAGGTAGTGGTGAATCCTCCTATAAGCTAGACTCTGGAAAGTCTATGAAGATGAAAAATGTATTGTTTGTACCAAGACTAATGAAGAACCTTCTCTCCATATTTGCATTGGATGCAAAAGGAATGAGGGTTGCTTTTGTAGATGGCCAAGTTCTTATGTGGCCAAAGGGAAATACTTTTGATGATGCAGTAGTGATTGGGGAACAAGAAGGAGGTCTATACAAGTTGAAGGGCCAACCAGAACAAGCTTTGGTTCATGACTCAGTAGAACCAAATGAAATTTGGCATAGAAGGCTTGCACATGTGCATTACAGGGCACTACCACTTGCAAGCAAAGTTGTTCTAGGTCTTCCAGAAATGTAGACAAAACATGGTGGTGTTTGCAAAGGATGTCAAAAAATGAAAGAACACAAAGAAGACATTTCCAAGTAGCAAGATCAAGGCAAAAGGAATCTTGGAAATCATCCACTCCGATGTCATCCAGTTCATTAAGCAGGTATGTATACTATGTTTCTTTCATTGATGATTTATCCAGGAAGACATGGATATACTTTATGAAGAACAAAGATGAAGTATTCAACAAGTTCAAGGAATTCAAATGCTTGATCAAGAACCACACATAAAAGAAGATCAATATTTTTCAATCAGATAATGGCGGAAAATTCACATCGAATGAATTCAAAGAATTATGCAAAGATTCAGGGATTAAGAGGGATTTAACCACTCCATATAATCCACAACAGAATGGGGTTGCAGAAAGGAAGAATAGAACGATCATGGAATCTACAAGGGCCATTCTTCATTATCAAGATCTTCCCATGCATCTATGGGCTGAAGTTGCTAGAACAATGGTGTATGTACAGAACCGTACTCCACACAGAGTACTTGAGAATAAGACACCTGAAGAAATCTTTTCCAGCAAGAAACCAAAAGTCAGCCATCTTAGAATAATTGGTTGTCCAGTGTACATACATATTCTGAAAGAAAAGAGGACAAAGTTAGATCCTTCAGGAAGGAAGGGTATATTTGTGGGATACTCTGAAAGGTCGAAGGCTTACAGAATATACTTCCCAGGATTCAAGAAGATCGACATCAATAGGGATGTAACATTTAATGAAGACTCAGCTTGCAATAGATCCAGAAAGAGACCTGCTGAAGAACCTGAAGAAACAAAAGTACCCAGAATTCATGACACAACCATGAACGAAGAAATTCAAGAAGAAGATAGAGAATTAGAAGAACCTCAAGAACCTGCAGATCCACCTCGGGAAAAGAATCCTCAGAAGAGGAAACCTGCTTGGGTATGAGAAGTTATACAAGGTATAGAAAGATATGGGGATCTAGAAGAAACATAAAGAGAAAGGAAAAGAACCAAGTCCTGTTCCAGTTATGTAGCCTTATTATGTGATTTCATTGATAAAGAACCTTCCAACTATGAAGAAGCGACAGAAAAGAAAGAGTGGAAGGATGCTATGATCGAAGAGTACCAATCGATCATGAAGAATGATGTTTGGTATTTTGTCCCAAGTCCTGAGGGGAAGTTTGTGGTGACTTCCAAATGGATCTATAAGATCAAGCATGCTGCAGATGGTAGAATAGAGAAATATAAAGCAATATTTGTGGCTCGTGGTTTCTCCTAGAAAGAAGGAATAGATTATGAAGAAACCTTTGCTCCTGTAGCCAGATATACTTCCATAAGATCAGTACTTGCTTTAGCTGCAGTAATGAAGTGGAAAGTACACCAGATGGATGTCAAGACACCTTTCTTGAATGGTTTAGTAGAAGAGGAAGTATATGTGGAACAACCACTCAGATTTGAGACACATGACAGAGAGACTCATGTGTGTAAATTAAAGAAAGCCCTGTACGGTTTGAAACAGGCACCCAGGACATGGTACAGAAGAATTGATAGCTTTCTATCCAGTTTGGGCTTTACCGAGAGTAAAGCAGACTCCAAACTTTACTACAAGGTTGAAGAAGGGAACTCATTGATACTCCTACTTTATGTAGATGATCTATTTGTAATAGGAATGGATGGGTTGATAGCTGATATAAAGAGGAAGCTTGCTGTCGAGTTTGAAATGAAATACTTGGGTATGATGCACTATTTTCTAGGCATGGAGGTGTGGTAGAATGTGGATGAAATATCCCTTGGACAAGGGAAGTATGCGGTAGAGATCCTGAAGAGATTCAGGATGATGGACTGCAATGCCATGACCACACCTGTGGCATCGAACCTAAAGCTATTGAGTGATGCTTCATCCGAGTTAGTTGATGCCACGATGTATCATCAGATGATTGGGTACTTGATGTACCTAATGATTATGAGACCAGATATTTTCTTTGCTTTGAACACCTTGAGCCAGTTCCTGACAGATCCAAGACATGTTCACTTGATTTCTGCAAAGCATATTCTGAGGTACCTAAAGGGTACAGTTGATTATGGGCTCAAGTATAAGGTTGATCAAAAGATTAACCTGGAGGGTTATGTTGATTCAGATTGGGTAGGTAGTGCCATCGATAAGAAGATCACTTCAGGGTGCTACTTCAGTATGAGATCAGGTGTGATCTCTTGGTTTAGTAGGAAATAGTCTTGCATGGAACTAAGTACAACTAAAGCAGAGTATGTCACAACTTGTTTAGCTAGTTGTGAGGCAGTATGGCCAAGGAAGCTACTGTATGATTTATTTGATCTCCAGTTGGATGCTACTTGTATATATTGAAACAACCAGAGTTGTGTGAATTTGTCTGAGAACCCAGTGTTCCATGACAAGTTGAAGCATATCGAGATAAAATATCACTATATCAGGGATATGGTGCAGAGAGGAGCAGTGAAGCTCCAGTATGTTGCGACAGACGAACAGATAGTTGATGTCTTGACTAAGCCATTGGCCAGGGTGAAGTTTGAATACTTCAGGGAGAAGCTTGGTGTTCTCTATATCGAGGTTCCTTCCATAAGGAAGTGATGGGTCCATGATATGCCCTTCTGACATGGTGGGAGGATTGGTTCCTTCCATGGTCAGATGTAAGTGTTGTTCCCTTCTGACATGGTGAGAGGATTGGTTCCTTCCATGGTCAGATGTAAGAGCTATGACATGGTGAGATAATTGGTTCCTTCCATTTTCATATGTATGTGTAGATCCCACATCCAACATGAAAAAGGGTTGGCTCTGTGAAGACACATCTAGTATGAAAAAGGACTAGCTATGTGTAGATCCCACATCCAGCATGAAAAAGGGATGGCTCTATGAAGACACATTTAGTATGAAAAAGGACTAGCTCTGTGTAGATCCCACATCCAGCATGAAAACGGGTTGGCTCTATGAAGACACATCTAGTATGAAAAAGGACTCGCTCTATGTATATCCCACATCTAGTATGAAAAAGGACTAGCTCTGTGATGACACATCCAATATGAAAAATGACTGGCTCTGTGTAGATCCCACATCTAGTATGAAAAAGGACTAGCTTTGTGATGACACATCCAGTATGAAAAATGAATGGCTCTGTGTAGATCCCACATCTAGTATGAAAAAGGACTAGCTCTGTGATGACACATCCAGTATGAAAAAGGACTGGCTCTATGTAGATCCCACATCTAGTATGAAAAAGGAATAACTCTGTGATTACACATCTAGTATGAAAAAGGACTAGCTCTATGTAGATGCCACATCTAGTATGAAAAAGGACTAGCTCTGTGATGATACATCCAGTATGAAAAAGGACTGGCTCTGTAGATGTGCATCCAGCATGCAAAAGGGTTGGCTCTGTAGAACTTCCTGTGACAAGAAGAATCAAGAGATAGCACCCATGATGATCCAAATTGAGTGATGATCCAGATCCAGTGATGATGATTCAGCAGTAATGATCTAGATCGAGTGATGATCTAGATCAAGATGAATATGACTTGAAGATGAAGATGACAAGAACTCATTGATGATCCAGATAATACAGAGAAGAAGACACGTGCTAATAAATTGTGTCGATAGAATACCTTCCTATTTAAGAGGGAGTGTTGATGTATTTGTAACTTCGGAATGTATTCACCTGTATATATTATGTCTTGTACCCCGATGTTTATTCTGGGAAGTGTCTGTAATGTATTTGAGTCATGTCATGCCCCGATGTTCCTATCGGGATATTCAATAATGTAAACAAGTCATGTCAAGTCATTGTGGGTAACCCTCCTATTGTTCAAGGGTTAAAGTCTTTGCAGTTGCGGGGCCTAGGGTTATTAGACTCTCCTAGAGAAGTCAGCCCTAGTGAGTTATTGTCAAGTCAAGAATTAGTATAAATAGAGAGCGAGCTTCTCTATTTATCACACACTCACTCACACTCAGTTGTAGTGCATAGATGAGGGAGAAGAAGTTGCTGGGGCTAGAAAGAAAGAGACTACTACTATCAGGAGATCATCTTACTATTTTGGGGTTTTAATTTTGGTGCTGATTCTATCTCTGAGGAAGTTGCGGGGTTTTCTCCATTTATGATTTCCCTGAGGAAAAAAATTGTGTCCATTGTCTCTTGTGTTTTATTGTTGTTCTTGTTATTCTCTCAGTTAAATATCCTAATATAATGCTAGCTTGAATGATAAAAATCTAACATCCCCTCACCAAGAAGAAATAGATATCAGAGTTCAAGAATCTTGTAATGATTATTGGGATTAGTGGTGTGGCAGAATCCACATGAGATTATTCTTATTTAAGGAAAATATGCATTAAAGATCTTGAAGAGATTCGAGATGATGGATTGCAAGGACATGTCTATACTGATGGCATCGAACTTGAAGTTGTTATGTGATACTACTTTAGAGATAGTTGATTCCACAATATACAGGAAGATGATTGGTTCATTGATGTATTTGACCGACACGAGGATGTATATATCATTTTCTTTGAACACAATGAGTCAATACATAGTAGAGACGAGACATGTTCACCTGATTAGTACAAATCATGAGTTGAGGTGCCTTAAGGGTATGATTGAGTATGGCCTCAGATATGAAATAGATCATAGGATTAGCCTATAGAGATATGTTGACTTAAATTGGGTCGATAGTGCTATGGATAGGAAGAGCACTTTAGGGTGTTACTTCAATTGGGGTCTAGCATGATTTCTTGGTTCAACAAGAAGAAGATGAGTGTAGAATTCAGCACAATCGAGGAAGAGTAGATTGCAACTTACTCAGTTAGATGTGAGGTAGTGTGTCTTAGAAATATACTTGCGGTATTTTTTTATGTTGACTTAGAGACGAATTGTGTATTCTGTGACAACCAGAGTTGTGTGAATTTATTCGAGAACCCTGTGTTCCATGACAAGTTGAAGAACATTGAGATACAGTATCAATCTATCAGAGATATAGTGTAGAGAGGAGTAGTGATGCTCTAGTATATTGTGACGGACAAATAGATTCGATGTATTGAACACACCTCTCTATTGAGAGTGGAGTTTGAGTACTTTAGGGAAAATCTTGGAGTTTCCCAGATCAGTGTCTATCGCAAGAGGGAGTGATGAGTTCCTGTTACATATTAGTGGTCTTCACATCCAGCATGAAAAATGGCTGGCTTTGTGGAATACATCTGATCTTCACATCCAACATGAAAAAGGGTTGGCTCTATGGAAGATGTATGTGACTTACATTCAGTTTGAAAAAAGGACCGGCTCTGTAAAGTTTTACATCTAGTCTAAAAAAGGACGAGCACTATAGAGGTGTGCATCTAGTATGAAAAAATATTGGAACTATGGATAAAGGCATCCAGTATGACTAGCACTGCGAAGAGATACATCCAGTATGAAAAAGGGCTATTTGTTGTATAGGTACAACCAACATGAAAAAGCGTCAGTTGTTCTACTGATATACATCATAGGTACACCCAACACGAAAAAGGGTTGGTTGTTGTATGAGTTCACCCAAAATTATAAAGGGTCGTTTGTTTTACTGATATACATGAGAGGTACACCCAACATGAAAAAGGGTTGGTTATTGTACGGGTACACCCATCATGAAAAAGGGTTGGTTGTTGTACTTATATACATGAGAGGTACACCCAAGATGAAAAATAGTTGGTCATTGTACTAATATACATGAAAGGTACACCTAGTATAAAAAATGGTTGGTTTCTATATGGGTACTCGCAACATGAAAAAGGGTTGGTTATTGTATGGATATACATCTAGCATGAAAAATAGATTGCTCTGTAGAAATTATTATGATGTATATATTCAAGAGATGTCACAAATAAATGGCCTTAGTACCAAGTTACAACATCAATGATGATATCCATTGATTTCGGTGATGAGATCCAGTGATGATGACCCTGACAGAAGAACACCTTCCTTGTTAAGAGGGAGTATTGAATATTGTATCTTAAAAATATATTCTTATTGTAATTTTATTGTATTATTGTTGTACCTCCTTCGGGAGATGTTATTGATGTACTTGGTCATGTAAAAGTCTTGAAAGAATCAATGTAAGCATTCTGTTGTAAGTTGTGTCAATAGTAACCAAAGGAAATATTATATAAATGTTATTTTGAGTCTCCCTAGACAAGTCAATCCTGTAAGAGTAACAACTTGGCCTCGTTAGGGAAAATGGTCACACACATGATGTGTATATATAAATAGGGCACACCTCTCATTTGGACATATGTCTCACTCAAGCAAGTGCACATGAGAGAGAAGAAGAAGTTTTTTGGAGAAGAGAATAAGTTTCTTCTGTCTTTGGGGGTTATCTTATATTGGTTCAGAATTTCACTTGGTGACAAAATCTATTCTAAAGAATTTGTTGGGTTTTCTCACTTATGGTTTCCCATAGGAAAATATTTTTTCTTCTTTTGTGTTGTTGTACTTGTCTTTCTTTCAGTGATCCTATTTCTTATGGTTATGATGAAATAATATTAATTGTTTGAAGATCTAATAAAACCATTAAAATTCTAAAAACAAATACTTTCTTAATGTTTTGTTGCAAATAAATGGGTACCAAGATAATTCAGTTCCATGTCACATTTTGCAATTTTCCTAATAACCCATAGCCAAAATATTCAAAAAGAATACGATACATTAGAATCTAATTGATGATAAAGAAGCTAGAGGTGTTAGTTTTTCTACTTTAATTCAATTAGGATTTTATTTGAAAGAATAACAAGTACAACACGATATCCAAGATACATAAGACACAAATATTTTTCTTGAGGAACCATAAAGAAGAAAACCTTGTAAAATTCCTCATAATAGTTCCATCACAAATATAATATCACAAGATGAAAAAACCAAGAATAAGAAGTCTTATGTAGCTCTCTCTCTCTCTCTTTCCTCGTTATCCTCTCTATCCTAATGCGTACTTGAGAGAGTGCGAGTGTGTGTCCAAATAGAGAGGGCGCCTCACTATTTATATTCTTTTGTTGTGTATCTTACTTAACTAACTAGGTCGACCAAGTTATCTCTTTGGGGTCGACCTACCTAGGAAGACTCAAAAATCCATTTTATTGTATTTATATTGGGGATTATTGCCCCAAATTACAATAGAGAGTTTACCTCAATGATCATAAACAATAATGACATACTGAAGGGAGGGAAAAAATCTGCTATGGGGGTACGACAATATACAATGATAATACACAATAGAATATATTCTGAAGTTACAAATACAACAACCCTCCCTCTTAACTAGGAAGGTATCTTATCGCCATAGTCATCAACACATATGGTCATGTCATCATCCCTAGATCATCATCATCATTTCTACCATAGTCCTCATCTTATTTTTCATTGATTAGTGACATTTGTAGGATCTATCCGTCAGATAATAACCATCCACGTTTCATGTTGTGTTAGGACTCTTCCTCATCTAGGTCTTCATCATATCTATGAGAAAGCTATCGCATAGGTACAACCCAGGACCATACATTACATTGTCACTATAGTCACCTGCATCTCCTATCATCGTATCTGTATCATTTCATCATCACACATGCAGAGAAGCCTAGATGCACACCAATTATCCAACATACCACCTATGTTCTACCAGTATAGGAGCACGTCAGGACTCGTTATGTCTAAAAAATAACCTGTGTCTACCACTATTCCAGAATCACTTAGGAGCACAAAAAGCACATTACATCTCTCCACATTCAGCCCTCATTCTACCAGCATAGGAGCATGCCAGGACTCATTATGTATTGAGGACAATTGACATCTACCACTATGTGATAATCTCCTAGGTGCACACCAACTGTCTAGTGACCAGTGTACCTATCATTGTCTCCAACATGGGAGCACATGTTGGAAACTTTTCCTAACTCGCGCGACCTAGGTTTTGTGCAGCTTGTCAATCTAACAACTACCCGAGATACCGGCTCGATAGAGTAAGCCCCGTCGGCAACACCTGTGAAGCAGGAACAGTCTCACCTAAGATATCTCTTCGATGGGTAACCATCGTAACCATGTTTCCGCGATTGTCGAGGGATTATAGTCCCTTGGCTTGCAGCCAAGGAGCTCGACCATGTTACGAGGGTGGATTCATTCCCTTAGAAATGTTGAGCCCTTTATGCATATAATATACTAACTACTAATGGCATGACACAGATTCATCCTTAGTACTTTAAACATGACAGAATGTAAAGAATCTATCAGACATGCTAGCAACAGGGCTTACGCCACACATAGACTAACACTCAGAGCAGTGCATAGTAACCTAATCATGCATTTGAGCTCTTATAGACAGGGTGTCATTCATGCAATCAGAATAGAACTTCACATTATAAGTATAAACATAAAGAAACATAAACATTCTCAACATCAATCACCCATTCAAACATAAAATATAACATGGAAACCCATTTGGGAAAAACCACCAAGGTGCTCTTCATCTGGCATGAGAAAGGATATAGCACCTTGCAGTCTGCGGGATGCAGAATGATCATATGATATGTATTTATGACTCAAAACTATATTTCTCATGCTCTCTGTCTTACTTCTCCTAATCTACTTCTACCATCTATAGATCTGCACACAGACTAGATCGACTTCTCTAGCCTTTGCACCGCTCTAGTAGAGCTCTCCTACTGCACTAACTCTGACTGCATCCTGCAGACTCCCTACTATTCTAACACTCATATCTCTCTATGTCACTCAGCTCTTCCTCTACAATCCCTCTACAAATATTTATGGCAATTCAAGCCTAACAAAAAGCAACCTTCTAACTATTGAATCCCTCCTATTTATACTATATTACATGACCACGCAGGGTCGAATACATACAGGAAGCTTGTTAACTATCACCATCAGCCATCCCTTAGGCTATAGATATGGTAATCATGACTTGACATGAGAAACTAACGACCTTACTTACAACGTGCTTCTACTCGTGTGGCCTCCACCGACTTAGCCGACTTCAGCCCCCATGACTTCCCTATCGCTTCCAGCCGTTATTCTACACTTATGTTGCTGTTCTACCCTGCTTGAATCATCCTTCTAGGATGTTCCCTTTTCCTAGGCAGGTAACGTCTCTTGCACTCACTCTTTCTTCTGCACATCTTTCCTCATCTGCGCAATTTTTCCTTTGTTCGCGCAGGTTTCCTTACTTGTTCTTGCACTGCGTACCGAATATTGTGTTGGTTTCCTGCGCGAACTTGTTAATTCATTGCTAGACATGTTGAATTAACCTTGTCACCCTTTCAGTTTCGGCCTATTTTTCAGCTGTCTCCTTGTTGCACATGTTTCCCTAGTCGTGCAGGGTTTTTTCCCTGTCTAGAAGCTACTTGAGCTCAGTGCCTTTGGCAATTTTCTTCTTGGTTGGAAGATTCTTAATTTCGGCCTTCATTTCCAATATTGTAAGTCTACTTGCTGTGCTTGTTCGAAAAGCTGTTCTGCAGTCTCATCATCGATCAGTTGTTCCCATGTCATGACAATTGCTTCTACCACCTCTGTGCAGAGCTTCTCGGCTTCCCTAAGCCAACCAACAAATTGATTTGCTGATTCTCACCTCTGCTGCAACACTTCAGGGGGTGTTCTTGGACGCTGGTTCATTCTCATGTCCTAACTAGCGCGACCCAGGTTTTGCACAACCCGTCAATCCAACAACTACCCCAGATACTAGCCCGACAGAGAAAGCCCCATTGGCAACACTTGTGAAGCAGACACAGTCTCACCTGAGATATATCTTCCATGGGTAACCATGAGAACCATGTTTCTGCGATTGTTTAGGGATTATATTCCCTTAGCTCGCAGCCAAGGAGCTTGACCAAGTTGTGAGAGTGGATTCATTCTCATTGAATTGTAGCGCCCTTCATGCATATAATCTACTAACTACTAACAGTGCAACACAAATTCGGCCTTAGTAATTTAAACATGACAGAATATAAAGAAGCTATCAGACAGGCTAGCAATAGGGCTTGCACCACACATAGACTAACACTCAGAGCAGTGCGTATTAACCTAATCATGCATTCGAGATCTTATAGATAGGGCGTCATTCATGCAATCATAATATAACTTCGCATTATAAGTATAAACAGATAGAAACATAAACATTTTCAACATCAATCACCCATTCAAACACAGAATATAACGTGGAAACCCATCTGGGAAAAACCACCAAGGTGCTCTTCATCTAACATGAGAAAGGATATCGCACCTTGTTTTCTATGGGATGCAAACTGATCGTATGATATGTCTTTATGACTCAGGCTTATAGTTCTCATGCTCTCTGTCTTATTTCTCCTAATACACTGCTACCATCTATAGATCCGCACACGGCCTGGATCGACTTCTCTAGCCTCTGTGCCGCTCTAGCAGAGCTCTCCTACTACACTAACTCTGAATTCGTCCTATAGAGTCCCTGCTATTTTACCAGTCAAATCTCTCTACATCGCTCAGCTCTTCCTATGCAATCCCTCTACAAAAAGCTATGGTAATTCCATCCTAACAAAAAGCAACTTCTAACTACTAAATCCCTCCTATTTATACTATTTTACATGACCACATAGGGTCGACTACATACAGGCAGTTTGTTAACTATCACCATCAGTCGCCCCTCAATCTATAGCTGTGGTGATCATGACATGACACAAGGAACTAACGGCCTTACTTACAGCATGCTTCTAGTCATGTGGCCTCCGTCAACTTAGCCGAATTCAGCACCCACGAATTCCCTCTCACTTTCGGTCGTTATTCTACACTTGTGCTGTCATTCTACCCTGCTAGCATCATCCTTCTAGGCTGTTCCCTTTTTCCATGTAGGTGACATCTCTTGCACTCACTCTTTCTTCCACTCATCTTTCCTCATCCGCGCAGTTTTTCCTTTGTTCGCACAGGTTTCCTAGGCTTGTTCTTGCACTGCGTACTGAGTCTTGCACTAGTTTCCTACATGCTTTCCCTAGGCCCAACAACACCTTAGTATTGATTACATCCAGGGACAACCTGCGTTCTATGTCAAGACTGATTACATCCAAGGACAACCTTACATGATTTATTATGTCTAGGGACAACCTATGTTCTACACCAGGAGTGATTACATCCAAGGACAACCTTTCTGGAGTGATTATGTATTTGGACAAATTTACGTTCTATGCCAGGACTGATTATGTCTGGGGACAACCTACATTCTATGCTAGGATAGATTACATCCAGGGACAACCTCTATTTCTTCCCATGTGAGATCTTTTTCTTATGCATATGTGTCTTTCGGCCTCTCACTATATCTAGCATGGGAGTATGGCAATACTGATTACATATAGGGACAACCTGCATCTACCACCATGAAAGAGCTCATAACTCCCTCTTTCTAGGTACCTCGATCTAGATGACACTAAGTCTGTCTCTGAAGTACTTAAACTTCACTCTGTCCAATGGCTTTTTTAACATGTTGGCTATCTGCTCATCCATCGCCATGTACTGGATATTAACTACTCCTCTTTACACCATATCCCAAATATAGTGATACTTGATCTCAATATGCTTCGACTTGTCATGGAACATCGGGTTCTCTGACAACTTCATGTAACTTTGGTTGTCTCAAAAGATACAAGTCGCCTCTAACTCGAGATAAAATAGATTATAAAATAGATTTTGAATTGATACTTCCTCACAGCTAGCCAAACAGGATGCAACATAGTCCACTTTGGTTGTACTCAGGACCATGCATGACTATGTTTCTCTTAACAATGAGATCATAACAGGTCCCAAACTGAAGCAACATCTAGAAGTTCTCTTCCTATCAGTTGTGTTTCCTTTCCATTCTAAATCAACATAACTGTGCAGGTTAATATTCTGATTCACATCATACTTTATCCCATAGTCAATTGTACCCTTCAGGTACCTCAATACATGACTTGCAATAATCATGTGAACATGTATCAGATCCATTAGGAACTGGCTCAAGGTGTTCATAGCAAATCATATGTCTGGTATCGTATTCACCAGGTACATCAATCAACTAATAATCTGACAATACATCATGGCATCAACCATCTCTGATGAAGCATCAAACAATAGCTTCAAGTTCGATGCCATAGGTGTGTCTATTTCCTTGCATTCCATCATTCTAAATCTCTTCAGAATCTCCAATGCATAATTTCCTTGACCAAGGAATATCCCATCCGTACTCTGCCACACCTACATGCTTAAGAATTAATGCACCAACACTAGGCCTTTCATCTCAAACTTAGCATCAATAATCCTCTTTGCATATGCAATGAGTTCATTTTCACCTGTCAGAAACAAGTCATCGACATGTATTAGGAGTATCAATGGTCTTCTTCCTTCAACCTTGAAGTAAAGGTTATAATATGATTTACTCTTGGTAAATCCTAAGCTCATTAGGAAGTTGTCCATCCTTCCATACCATGCCAATATCTTGAACACTAAGATCTTCTGTAATCACTCCCTCTATAGTGGAGTACCATCCTCCCTCTATATCTTGTATTCTATGCATTGGGACATTATGTTCTTGAGTGACAGGTAGCCTTCTATGTTGTTGACCTTCTATGTATCCATCTATGGAATCTATAAAGGTCACTAGATACTAATATCCATCATCTCAAACTTTGTTGAAAGTTCCTCTTACTCCCATCTATGAGCTTGTCGTCCTTTGTAGGATTCCATATTCAACCTTATAGAAAAGGTTGAGATCTCCATCACTTTAGGTGATCATGTAATTATATGTGCTATCCCATGGGTTCCTTCTGAGATCATACAAATTTTTTGTGCACATGTGGTTCTCTTGTTGATATGCACTTCTACTTTAATGGATAAGTGTGTCTGGTCAATGGAGTACACATGGCCATAATTTGCTCCCTCTTTATGAGAGAAACCACGAACCTTGATTTGTACTTCTCGATGTTTCCATCTGATGCATGCTTGATATTATAGATCCACATGAAGGATACTATGGAGTTTTCTTCAAATCTCAGAACCACATCCTAGACATCATTCTTCATGATCGACTGATACTCTATGATCATGGAATCCTTCCATTCTTTGTTTTTTGGCTACTTCTTCATAGCTGGAAGGATCTTCATCAATGATGTCACACAATAGTGGCACATAAATAGAGTGTGTTCGAGGCATCTTAATTTATTCGGACGTCTCATCATGATTTTATTCACCTGGGATGATCTTTCGTGCCCAATATGGTATTCATTTCTCAAGTTGGATCTACCTCTCTATGTGGCTTGGTCACATCATGATTCTTATATTCTTCTGAATCTCTTTCTTCCATCATGGTATCTCTGACCTTGGGAGCTTTAAGTTCTTCTTCATTTTGTTGGAGTGACTATTTTAGATGAATCATTGTCATTTATTCTTCAGAACAAGTCTCATCCTTATTTTCTTGTAGGTGATTGTACACAATCTTTCCTACAAGTCAAATTCAGTTGCATGATTAGAAACATTTCATAATTTCCAAAACATATTAATAGTGACAAATTCTAATGCAAAAAGATATATGTCACACAACCATGCAACTATCTTTTCCAATGCTGCAACATTCATCCATATCATGCATACATATGGTAAATTTCTAGATTCCTTCCATATCTTCCAGAACAATATTACCAGTGTCCACTACTCCCAATCTGTCAGCAAAGAGGTTTCATTCTAGATAAGTAGCAATGGAATGCCATACAACACCATAGGATACTTACCCATCACATGCAAGTTAGTAGTATATTGTTCATTAATTTAAACACTCAAATATGCATAATGCATTTCCTAAATCTAGGAACATAACTAAGCAATATCATTTAAGCAAGTAGATGCATAGGAAATGGAAATTACACTTATCTTTGTTTGTTTTGTATACTCCCTCTTAGTCCTTTTCTCCTTGCAAGAATTACTGGGGCATTTTATAGTGTTCTATACCTCATCATATGATTTTGAGGACTTGTTCCTGTCTTTCTCATGATCGAAAATATTGAGCAAGTCTTTTTACACCATAGATCTGTTGATGTAATTGTAACTTCGGAATGTATTCACCTATGTATCTTGTGTCTTATACCCCGATGTTTATTCCAGGATTTTTCTGTAATGTAATTGAGTCATGTCATGCCCCGATGTTCTGATCGGGACGATCTATAATGTAAACAAGTCATGTCAAGTCATTGTGGGTAACCCTCCTATTGATCAAGGGTTAAAGTCCCCGCAGTTTCGGGGCACTAGGGTTATTAGACTCTCCTAGAGAAGCTATCCCTAGTTGGGTTTAGTGAAGTTGGGAATTAGTATAAATAGAGAGTGAGCCTATCTGTATTTATCATACACTCACTCACACTCAGTTGTAGCGCATAGCTAAGGAAGAAGAAGACACTGGGGCTAGGAAGAAAGAGGTTGCTGCTGTCGGGATATCATCTTACTGTTTTGGGGTTTTACTTTTGGTGTTGATTCTATCTCTAAGGAAGTTACGGGGTTTTCTCCATTTATGGTTTCCCTGAGGAAAAACATGGTGTTCATTTTTTCTTGTGTTTGATTGATGTGCTTGTTATTCTCTCAGTTAAAGATCCTAATAATGCTAGCTTAATGTTAAAAATCTAACATGGTATCAAAGCTAACCTGAGAAGAAGACACTGTGCAGCTGCGGGAACTAGGGATTCCTACTTTGTGGATCTTCCTCCATATATTTTCAGCAAAAGAAGGTTGGATTAACAATCCTCCTTAGGGCACATCTTTCTATCGAAGCAGAATCCAATTCTGAGGTTTTTCAGTTTTGGACCCAACACTGCTACCAAAAATTAGGGATTTCCACAGAAGTGGAATTTTTCAGTGAGCTCAGGACGTGATTGATCTCCTCCCCAAAATCAAAGTTAGGGATCAAATTCAAAGCATTTGGTTGGACAGAACTCCAGAAAAGCAAAACCCTAATCTGCTCATAAACTAGCACTGCAGGATTTTAGCTCCAAATCCAGATCCGACATCTTGAACTGGTAAGATCTAAATCTTTTGTATTTCCATTTGAGGTTCTTAGTTAAGATGTCTCATCATATCAATCTTGATGAAAATATTGAGGGAGTTGATAACTTTCGAGCTTGGAAGTATAGGATCTCCCTGGTCCTGGAAGAAAATGAGTTGGACTCCTACATCCATGAGGAGGTTCCCGTTCCAGAGGGAGATGAGGCTAAGGCCTTACATAAGAAGAAGTTGGTAATGGAAAAGAGGATTATTGCTGATTCAATCAAGGATCACCTCATACCATAGGTGTCCTCCCTCAAGACACCTAAAGCTATGTTTGATGCCCTAACCAAATTGTTTGAAGTGAAGAACATAAACGGAAAGATGACTATGAGAAACCAGCTGAAGAATGTAAAGATCCAGAATGCAGAAACCATCCAGTCTTACTTTAAAAGGGTCTCTTAGATCAAGGAACAACTGGAAGCAGTAGATGAAGAAGTAGAAAATGTAGAGACTATGACGACCACCTTGAATGGTCTCCCTAGATCACGGGACTCCTTTATTCAAGGGATATGTGCCAGAAAGAAGTTAGTCAAGTTCAGCAGACTATGGGAAGAATGCTCTCAAGAAGAAGCTCGGAAAGCAGCTCAAGAATAAAATATGGGAAGTGAAGATCAAGCTCTCACAATACAATCCAAGAAATCCAGATCTAGCCACTACAGAAGTAAGTACTCTCATCAAAGAAATAACTCTAGAATGCCTAAAGATTTTTCTAAGTACATTTGCTATACATGTGATGAAAGAGGAAATTTTGCTAGAGACTGTCCTAAAAATAAAAGTAGCTCTCACAAGAAGAAGGGAAGCAAGAGAAGACATCATGCTCATGCAACAGAGGATGATGAGCCTTCCACGAAGAGAAACAAACAAGTCGGTGATGATTCTTCAAGTGATGAAGAATATGTTTTGATTTTTTCTCTCACAGGAACTACGACACATGGCAGAAATAATTGGCTTATAGACAGTGGTGCTTCCAAGCACATGACAGGATTCAAGGAATCCTTTCTGAAATTATCTGAACATGAATCACCTCACAAGGTGAAACTTGGAGATGACTACCAGTATCCAATAAAAGGTAGTGGGGAATCCTCCTATAAACTAGACTTTGGAAAGTCGATGACAATGAAGGAAGTCTTGTTTGTACCAGGATGTGACCAAGACTAAAAAAGAATCTCCTCTCCATATTTGCATTAGATGTAAAAGGAATGAGGGTTGCATTTATAGATGGTCAAGTCATCATGTGGCTAAAAGGAAAGACCATTGATGATGCAGTAGTGATTGGGGAACAAGAAGGAGGCTTATACAAATTAAAGGGCCATCCAGAACAAGCTTTGGTTCATGAATCGGTAGAACCAAATGAGCTTTGGCATAGAAGGCTTGCACATGTGCATTACAGAGCACTACCACTTGCAAGAAAAGCTGTTGAAGGACTCCCATAAATGCAGACAAAACATGAAGGTGTATGCAAAGGATGTGCAAAAGGGAAGAACACAAATAAGGCATTTCCAAGTAGCGAGAGCAAGGCAAAAGGAATCCTGGAAATAATTCATTTCGATGTGTGCAGTCCTATGTTTCGTACACTAAGTGGGTATGCATACTATGTTTCATTTATTGATGATTTTTCTAGAAAAGCATGGATATAATTTATGAAGAAAAAAGATGAAGTATTCAGTAAGTTCAAGGAATTCAAAGCCTTGATTGAGAACCACACTGAAAAGAATATCAAGACCTTTCGATCAGATAATGGTGGAGAATTCACTTCGAATGAATTCAAAGAGATATGCAAAGACTAAGGGATTAAGAGGGAGTTGTCCACTCCTTATAATCCACAATAGAATGGGATTGCGGAAAGGAAGAATAGAACTATCATGGAAGCTGCAAGAGCAATGCTTCATGATTAGGATCTTCCTATGCATATTTGGGCAGAAGCTTCCAGAACAGCAGTGTATGTACAGAACCGTACTCCACATAGAGTACTCGAGAACAAGACTCCTGAAGAAGTCTTCTCCGGTAAGAAACCAGAAATCAGCCATCTCAGAATATTCAGTTGTCCAGTGTACATTCACATTCCAAAAGAGAAGAGGTCAAAATTATATCCTTCAGGAAAGAAGGGTATATTTGTGGGATACTCTGAAATCTTGAAGGCTTATAGAATATACTTCCTAGAGTTCAAGAAGATTGACATTAGCAGAGATGTAACATTTGACGAAGATTTAGCCTACCTCAAATCCAGGAAGAAACCGGCCGAAGAACCTAAAGAAACAAGAGAACCCAGAATTCATGATACAACCATGAATGAAGAAATTCAAGAAGAATATCATGAATTTGAAGAACCTTAAGAACCTGTAGATCCACCTCTGGATAAGAATCCTCATAAGAGGAAACCTTCTTGGGTACGTGAAATTATCCAAGGTGCAGAAAGATATGGAGCTTCAGAAGAAACACCCAGAGGAAGAAAGAGAACTAGATCATGTTCTAGTTACGTAGCCTTACTATGTGACATTATTGATAAAGAACCTTCCAACTATGAAGAAGCGGAAAAATGGAAATAATGGAAGGATGCTATGATTGAAGAGTATCAATCGATCATGAAGAATGATGTTTGGGATGTTGTCCCAAGAGCAGAAGGGAAGTCCATTGTAACTTCCAAATGGATCTACAAGATCAAGCATGTTGCAGATGGCAGCATCGAGAAATATAAAGAAAGATTTGTGGCTCGTGGTTTCTCTCAAAAAGAAGGAATGGATTATGAAGAAACCTTTGCACCTATAGCTAGATACACTTCCATCATATCAGTACTTGCTCTGGCTACAGTGATGAAATGGAAGATACACCAAATGGATGTCAAGACTTCTTTCTTGAATGGTGTAGTAGAAGAGGAAGTGTATGTGGAACAACCAATCGGTATGTGGAACAACCACTCGGTTTTGAGACACATGACAAGGAATCTCATGTGTGCATATTGAAGAAAGCCCTGTACGGTTTGAAACAGGCACCTAGGACATGGTACGGTAGAATTGATGGTTTCCTATCCAGTTTGGGCTTTACCAAGAGTAAAGCAGATTCTAACCTTTACTACAAGGTTGAAGATGGAAATACGGTGATACTCCTACTATATGTGGATGATCTATTTGTAATAGGTATGGATGGGTTGATTGTTGATACAAAGAGGAAACTTGCTGCCGAGTTTGAAATGAAATACTTGGGTATGATGCACTATTTCTTAGGCATGGAGGTGTGGAAGAATGTAGATGGAATCTTCCTTGGTCAAGGGAAGTATGCAGTAAATATTCTAAAGAGATTCGGGATGATGGACAACAAGGCCATAACCACACCCATGGCATCAAAACTGAATCTATTGAGTGATGCTTCATTAGAAGCAATTGAATCTACGATGTATCATCAGATGATTGGGTCCTTGATGTACCTGACGAACACATGACCAGATACTTGCTTTGCTGTGAACACCTTGAGCCATTTCTTGATAGATCTGAGACATGTTCACTTGATTGCTGCAAAGCATATTCTGAGGTACCTGAAGGATACAGTTGACTATGGGATCAAGTACGAAGCAAATCAGAAGATTAACCTAGAGGGTTATGTTGATTCATATTGGGCAGGTAGTTCCATCGATAGGAATAGCACTTCAGGGTCTTGCTTCAGTATGGGATCAGGTGTGATCTCTTGGTTTAGAAGGAAGCAATCCTATGTGGCACTGAGTACAGCTAAAGCAATATAGTATGTTGCAGCTTGTTCAGCTAGTTGTGAGGTAGTATGGCTGAGGAAGCTACTATCTGATTTATTTGATCTCAGGATGGATGCTACTTGTATATATTGCGACAACCAGAGTTGTGTGAAGTTGTCAAAGAATCCTGTGTTCCATGGCAAGTCGAAGCATATCGAGATCAAGTATCACTATATCAGGGATATGGTGCAGAGAGGAGCAATGAAGCTCCAGTATGTTGTAACGGAGGAACATATAGCTGATGTATTGATGAAGCCATTGGCTAGAGTGAAGTTTGAGTACTTCAAGGAGAAGCTTGGTGTTCTCTAGATTGAGGTTCCCTCCAAGGGGAAATGATGAGATCGAGAGCCATTTTGACATGGTAAGAGGATTAGGTTGCTTCCATGGTCAGATGTAAGGGCTGAGCCATTCTGTCATGGTGAGAGGATTTGGTTCCTTCCATGTCAGATATCAATGCTAAGCCATTCTGATGTGACTGTAGGATTGGTCCCTACATGATTAGATGTAAGGGCTAAATTCCATTCTTGGAATAGAGGCACCTGGTTAGTTACCAAGAAAACTCATTCTGGGACTGAGGATCATTTTGATATGGCTATAGGATGTAGTCTTACATTATCATATGTGATCACATGTCTATTCTAATGTGATTGAGGGAGGTGTTCCCACTTGATCAGATATAAGGGCCGATGCCATTCTCTGGGATAATGGAGGCACCTGGTCAATTACCAGGAATCCTCAGTCTGGGACTAAGAACCTTTCTGATGCGGTGCTTTCAAGCATGGTCGGATGTAAGTGCAGAGCCCTTTCGATGTGGTGCTTTCGAGCATCGTCGAATGTAAGTGCTGAGCCTTTTCGATGCGGTGCTTTCGAGCATGGTCAACTATAAGTTCTGAGCCCTTCCGATGCGGTGTTTTCAAACATGGTCAGATGTAAGTGCGGAGCCTTTCTGATGTGGTGTGTTTTCACATCGTCAAATAGAAGTGCTGAGCCATTCTGGCGTGATGTGTTTACACATGGTCAGATGTGAATATTGGGCCTTTCTGACAAGATGAGGTTAGATGTGAGTGTTGGGCGTACCTTTCTAACAAGATGAGGTTAGATGTAATAGCTGGGAGGGAAATTCTGACTTAGGGTTAGATATAAGTGCTGATGAAGGTACATGAAGGGTAGGCCTACAACCAGCATGAAAAAGGGCTGGCTCTGTAGAAATTCCTGTGATGAGAAGAATCAAGAGATAGCACTGATGATGACGATGATCCAGACTTGATGATGATCCAGATCAAGTGATGATCCAGATGTGATGATGATCCAGACTTGATGATGATCTAGATCAAGTGATGATCCAGATTTGATGATGATATAGTGATGATCCAGTGGTCATGATGATGCAGATCCCGTGATGAAGAAGACTTGAAGATGAAGAAGACTTGAAGACGATGATGACTTGAAGACAATGATGACTTGAATATGAAGAAAAATTGAATATGAAGACAACTTGAAGATGAAGATGACGAGATGATCCAGTCGATACAGAGAAGAATACCATTGCTGAAAATTGTGTCGAAAGAATACCTTCCTAGTTAAGAGGGAGTGTTGATGTAATTGCAACTTCGGAATGTGTTCACCTATGTCTCTTGTGTCTTGTACCCCGATGTTTATTACAGAATGTGTCTGTAATGTAATTGAGTCATGTCATGCCTCGATGTTTCGATCGGGAGGATCTATAATGTAAACAATTCATGTCAAGTCATTGTGGGTAACCCTCCTATTGATTAAGGGTTAAATTCCCCGTAGTTTCGGGGCACTAGGGTTATTAGACATTCCTAGAGAAGTCGGACCTAGTTAGGTTTAGTCAAGTTGGGAATTAGTATAAATAGAGAGTGAGCCTCTCTATTTATCATACACTCACTCACACTCAGTTGTAGCGCATAGCTGAGGAAGAAGAAGACACTGGGGCTAGGAAGAAAGAGGTTACTGCTGTCGGGATATCATCTTACTGTTTTGGGGTTTTACTTTTGGTGTTGATTCTATCTCTGAGGAAGTTGCGGGGTTTTCTCCATTTATGGTTTCCCTGAGGAAAAACATTGTGTTCATTGTTTCTTGTGTTTGATTGCTGTGCTTGTTATTCTCTTAGTTAAAGATCCTAATAATGCAAGCTTAATGTTAAACATATAACAAGATCACATAGACTTGTGTATTGGTGTTGAATCTGTGTGTCCTACAAATGCATCCCTTCTTATTCAATGTTGAAATGTATGAGAATATAATATTCATTATCATCAGTATAATTATTCTAGATCAAGTACATATTCCTCATCACTATATGAATATTCCCTTGATTTATTCTTAGCTGCAATATATTCATCCTTGGTTGCATTGAGAGCAACATTGGTCCCCTTTCTGCAACATGCTGGAGTTGTCTTTTTGACATTTTCATCTTCACATCCTTGATTTGAGTTCTTAAGGTTTTATTCTTTTTGATTTTATTTCCTTCGTACACGCTGGTCATTACATCGAAAATATCCTTGGGATTCTTCAAGGATTATACATGTGAGATCCAATGGAGACGGAAATAATCCCCTTGGATTTTGACTAGGTCCTTCTTGTGTTTTTCTTTGTCTTGATATCTCTCTAGGTCTGCAACTTCTTATTTGACATAGTTCTCCAAGTCATGCTTCTTCAAGAATGAGAAACACTCTCTACTTACATGCTTAGAAGTTCATTTTCCTCAATCTTGGTATTGTTTTTCATTATGATAAAAATGAGAACCTCAAATGGTAATATATAGGATAGAACTTACCAATGAGATTGCTTCAACTTGATGCTTGCTTGAAAGATTATATGGAAGAATGCTTCTAGTGGACCTATGGTTTGATAGAGAAACCCTAATTTTTTTAACTTAAGTAACTTTCATATCTGATTGGATAGAAAGATGTTCCTCCTCAAGGAAAGCTGAGCATCATACTCATTTTCCCAAAACTATGGACATAATTGCAAAATATCAGATCCCCTAGTTTTCCCCAGCAGTAGTGTTAGGTAAAAATTTGAAAATACACAGAATGAGAAAATTATTCCATAGAAATATGCGCCCTCCTATGGATATTTTGATGGTCCTCCTTTTTCAACTGATCGATGGAGGGAAGTTCTTGGAACAAGAAGACCTAGTTTCTCCAATTTCTTCATAAATTCTTGCTCCTCAAGGTTTGAAACTTATCCTTGAGTTATCCTGATTTATCTTTTTTCCAGCCCCATAGGTTATATAAGAATTGGATTCCCCAAGTGGAAATTATGATAATTTTCCCAAGGTGACATGTTTGAGGAGTGGTTCAATATATCGAACTTGTATGGATTTCCATGTGTCATTGTTTCAACTTCAGTGTCTAAAACTCGTACCAAGGAAACTAAAGTCAGTTACCAACCTAGAAAATATCGAAAAAATAGATTTGGACCTTCCCAGACCTAGATATAGATATTATCCCTATTTCACATGTTTCAGACTGAGTTCTAGAAGAGGCTGGAACCCTGATTTGGAGGAATCATATGTCCTAAAGTATAGAGAATTTGAGGTTGAAACCTGTACAAAATGTACAAAAATATTTCATATTTGGACTATCTAAGTTTTAGCTCTCGATCATTTTCCAAAATCGAGGTATAGTTAAAATTCCAATATGACTAGATTTTTTCTTCTAGGGTTTTCAAGCATGAAACCCTAATTTTTAGTAGCCGCAATTGTAGCAGTATTTCAGCTAAATAGTGGCTTCTCTTAGGGTGGATATGATACCATGTTAGTTTTTCTACTTTAATTCAATTAGTATCTTTATATGAAATAATAACAAGTACATCAAGATATCCAATATATACAAGATACACAAGACAAAAATATTTTCCTCAGGGAAACCATAAAGGAGAAAACCCTACAAAATTTCTTCATAATAGTTCTGTCACTAATAAAATATCACAATATGAAAAAACCCAAGAATAATAAGTATTCTTCATATCTCTATATTTTGTCCTTGTCCTCTCTCTCCTAATTCTCACTGGAGAGAGTGTAAGTGTGTGTCCAAATATGGAGGGTGACTCCCTATTTATATTCTTTCATTGGGTAACTTACTTAACTAACTAGGTCAACTAGGTTATCTCTTTGGGTCCAACCTACCTATGAAGAATCAAAAATACATTTTACTTCATTTATCTTGGGGACTATTGCCCCTACTTACAACAAAGGGTTTACCTCAATGACTATACACAACAATGACATTGCGAAGGGAGGGAAATCATATTCAACGGGGGTACAACAATATGCAATGATAATATACAATAGAATATATTCCAAAGTTACAAATACAACAACAAGAGGAACACATACTTGTTAAACTCAATTAGGATCTTAGAAGGTTTCAATTAAAAGGATTGATAAATTTTTAGTAGAAATGGGGTGTTTGTTTTTTGTCAAGGAATAAAATATTTCCTAGGGTTGTATTCCACACTAGCATAGATCGATCTTAACCCGAGATATAGTAAGGATGAAGAGTAACCACTTGTTGCACACTAACATAGATTGATCTTAACCCAAGATCTATTAAGAACCAAGGGTAACCACTTGATTTTTTTATTTATTATGCTACTAAAAAATCTTGGAAGCATTGATGTTTTATGTACAAAGCTGAATCCATGAATATGGGTAACTTTAGCCAAATGCGGCGATGAAAGTTTGAAATTTTACTCATTTTATTAAATTGAATCCCTTGAAACTCATCTATGCCTTGTCAATGTTGACATACAAAAACAAACCAAATTATAGGGAATTATGTTGTATTTCCAATGATATTTAAAAAATATATTAATGTCATTGTATGTGTCAAAATTGGATTTGATGATATTTTTGTCCTTGCAAATTTAAGGAAAAATTAACAAGTGGCATGTGTTCACGTAAAATAATTTAATTTTAAATGTATAAAGTTAAAAAATAATAAGATAAGAACATGATATATACATAATGCACAAGGGTGTACATATTTTCTTAATTTATTTTGGAAATATGTTTTTATTATTTTTTGAAACTAACCAATGAATATTTGAATCACAATTTTGTACACATTTGTGTTCATGTTATACTTTTTTTTTTACTGTTTACATAAATTGAAAAACCAAAAATACCCTTTTAAACATGATGCATCGAGGTAGGGCATATATATATATATATATATATATAATTTTTGGTTGTGTACACTTTATGTTGTTCATTTTTCTTTGAGCTCCTTCAAAGTTGTGGACAAGGTTTTTAAGGACAAATTTTAAAATAAATTAAAAAATATCATTTAAATTAAAAAATGTGTAAATTATATGCTCGTGGATAGAAGATTCCTTGATGAATCAACTAGCATCAAGTCCACCATCTAAGATGCAATTAATTATAGGGTTTATGACTTTCAAAGAGGCTATTAAAATAAAATGTGCATAAAAACAGGGGCTAACAACCTATTTTTAAATCCCTTGATCAAGATACTAACTCAATTAAGGCCTTAAAATAATTCAAACTAGGGATATAATTGTTTTTTGAACACCTCAATCAAGATTATACCTACACCATTATGTGTAAAAAATCCCTTGATCAAGCTATTAGATCAATAGAGGGATTAAATAACCCTCATTTGCCTTTTTTTTAGCTTAATTGAGGGTTACTCAATCAGGGTTATTTAAACACTCGATCGATTTTTTGAGAAAATATTAATTGAGGGCATGTTTAAAACCTTGATTAATATTTTGAAAGATCTATTGAGGGATTAAAATTACCTTGATTGAGCTCTTGATTGGGGTAATCGATCCCCACGACTTGCCAAAAACCTTTACCCATCTTCTCGGGAGCACCCATAATTGTATTTTACATCTCTATTTTGTGATTTTTTTTTTTTTAACAGAAACTGGGAAAAGGTATATATAAAAGGGGCTGCACACAGCCATTCGTTACAAGAAAGATAGCTTCAATAGTTTATGAGCAACAAAAAAGCTGCAAAGGAAAGCTAACCATAGGACTGTCCATAAAACCCTGCATACAAACTGCTCAAAACTTCTGAAAATGCTGGAGGGGTAAACCCTTACAAACTAATTGCATAAAAGGAGGCAAAAATACATTTAAACATAGCTAGAGGGGACTGATTACTGAATGCTTCTATTGTTTCTAGGCTAGACAACAGATTCCTCCTCCATGGGGAGAGCAGCTTCTGCAACTTTGCCATTAACTTCACCATTAATTCTGCTGGCCTGATGCATTTCAATGAATCGCTGGAGATCCTCTTGTATCCTATCCACTTTCCCATGTATTTCCCGAAGACTACTCTCATTGTCATCAATGCGAGCATCGTTGTTGCTTATTTGCTAAGAAGTATAGCTAACAGAGTCAGCCATTTTCTTTATCTCCTCGCTCATAGCTTTGGTGTCCACGACGTTGATGGCCAGGAGCTCATAGAGTCTGCGTAAATTCTTCTTAATATCTTCCCATTCTCCACCCTGAGCCATTTTGGTAGCCTTAGTCGAAATGGTCAAACGAGCGAACAGATTGAGAGGGATGCTGGCTGAATTGCCAGGAACTCTGCTTTGAGAAGCAACCGAGGGAAAAAAGGAACTAAGCACCACAAATTCTTGGAACAGAGAGGCTTTACCTTGCTGTAAAGTATCCAGAGAACCCACGGCACTAGCCACCCGGCCCTGTCCGGAAGTCAAGACCCAATTACTCCCTGGCTCACTTTAATCTGCAACCCGAAACCCTGGATGATTTATTCCTGCACAGGAAGAAAGAGCTGCGGTGACTAGCCACTCTTTCACCACCGAACGCGAGAGGGGAAGAACATGCCACGGGAGGCCCTGGAGCCACCCTTCACTGACGCCCAAAACAACCTGCCCCAAAAATCGCTGAATTTCATGAGAACCAGAGCTTGCTGTGGAGGAATTCTGAAGCGACATTCTGGAGTCGAAGAGAATAGGAGAATAAAGATAAGCGGGATGCAATACGTGCGGGGGATGAATGCAGGTTATTGAAGACCTTGAGGCCATTAAGTCTGAAGCGACCGAATGAAGGGAGGATCGAGGAGGAGGCCACGCGGCGGGGAGGAAGGAGTTGGGCGATAAATGCATGGAGCCGGCGAAGGACAAGGGGAATGGGTGGGCGAGATGGCATGGGAGGGCAAGGATCGATGGGAGAAGGGAGATAAAGAGGGGGGGTAAGTCCACACCCAAGAAATCCAAGGATAAATTCATAAAACTAGGCCTGCAATGCCTTAACATAGGGGAAATCCAATACTCAATGAGGAGATTAATCCAAGGGATGATCTTCTTCTTCATTGCGGGATGAATTTGTGGAAGGGGGTTCCCCATCTTGTTTATAGACACCTTGCGGGAGGGAAGCCCCAATATTGGCCATAGCGTCAGCTGCACTATTGTTTATCCGGAGAATATGCAGGGGCTCAAAGGAGTGGTGCATAAGAGGTTTCACTTTGTTGTACAGGCGACGACAATTAATTGCTCCCGAAGGGTATCCATTAATCAATTTGGAGATGACATGCTTGGAGTCTCCAAATATTAGAACCTTGCGATATTTTTTAGCCTGGAGGATCTGAAGACCTTGTAGCAGAGCCAGCCATTCTGCTTCATTATTGGTCCTATTCCCTAATCCCCAAGCAGAGGAATGTTCTATATTTCCACCGGGGTCTAGAANACTTAGAAATGTATTTATAGGTTCAAGTGCAACTAGCAAGGACCACGCAAAGATAAGTTTTGTAGTTTTTGAGGAAGAAAGAGATCCTGAAATGTTAATGCTACTATACAATATATGAAAGGTGTCACATAAAATCACAGTGGGAACAATAGTGCAAGGCTTGGAAGTACAATATGAATATAATGAATAAAATATTGCAATTAACTTGACTAGAGACTTATATGACATTGGAATTGAAGAAGGCAAGGCCATTCTACAACATGCAACATTGCCAGTGTATGTGCACCAATACTTTGCTATTTTTTCACAATGAATTTATTTAAATGCTCAAGCATTGGGAAGATATAAAATAGGGCATTTAAATATCTAATTACCAGGGTAATTTTTAGGGGCGAAATTTCGCCAATTGGCTATTTTTTTCAAATAATAAATTCTCTATTTGGTCATTTTTAGTCTCTAATATCACTTGTATTTACATAAAATAAGTTTTTATCATAATATTTGCCAAAATTTACACATTTCAATAGCAAATTGTATGCTTCATACTTAATATTCGCCTATCTATCTATATAAATGTTTTCTTCACTCCAAAATAATCGCCTAGGATACTATACTTAAGTATAATATTAGAATCCTTAAAAAATACCCTGCTAATTATGGTTGTCATATCACTTCCTTCTGGTTCTAATTGCTTGAATGATGCTCAATATAAAATATTTTCATTTATTTTCTAAACTATATAAATTGAGTACTTAGTGCATTGCATTGTCCTTGATTGTGTGTCATTTAATATTAAATAAAAATTTTGATGGAGGATAAAATATTTTCTTATTAGTATCATTATTCCTTTTTAACTTGAATTTATTAACAATTTAGTTTGGTTATGTTTATTTATTATCGAGGAACCCAATGCTAATACTATTTCACAATTTCAAGACTTTCATGGGCTTAGGAGGAACATTAGATGTTTTTTATTGGTCTTCAAAATCTTGAAAATGGTGACTAGACATGCTTATTAAGAAAATTTCTCTGACAAGGAATACTGCACAAGTTGCAGGTCACACACAAATATATTATTGGTTAATGATTATTAAGGAATTCAATATCAATACCATTTCATGATTTCATGAGTTCCATGGATAGAGGAGCGAAATAATGGATGTTTTTTATTGGTAATAAAATTCTTGGAAAGGGTTCTTGAAGAGGCATATAAAAATATTTGTTTGCTAACAATGACTACTTCCAAGATTGCAACTCATGCATAAATCTATTTTATTATGAAAAGTAATCTAACCAAAGGGAAATGATGTTCTAATATTCTATTTCATATCAACACAAACTAGTTAGTTGTCCATAATAGTGTCTTAGGTTTATTTCATTCTCATCACAAATACCTTTAATCAAGAAGCATCACAAGCAGGTGATAATTCTACAAACTATGTTGATGTAGAAACTATTATTCCTTAGGTTGAAGAAATATCTTATGTTCATGTTTTGATGTCTGAAGTTTTTGTCACCCTTTATATACCTCATAGATTCCCAACATGGCCCACTTTTAGATCCACCCTATATGAAAATTCCAATTTGAAGCCACCGACTATGATGCCAATTGTTCCAATAAAAATAGATGAATGGAGAGGATTATCCCAGTTAAATCTAGGTCATGCACAAGCTTCTGCATTTAATGCTAAAACATGCACACACAACAATATGAATAAAAAGGATCACCAACCAACTCAAATGTATACACTCCAAAGTTACAATTAGATAGTGCAAAGGATAATACCACCTCATTGAGAGAATTATCTAGTTCCTAACACCTTGCCTAGTGATTAGGCTAGACAATGTTAACCAAAATATTTTAGTCATCAATTATGATAAATCACTATTATCCTAAATTATTAATACAAATAATGGTGACAATTTAACTTTGTGATTGGTAAGGAAATCCATAGGCTAACGTCCCCCCCATAAATCACAGGTGTTTGTATATATATCAACTAAACAATAAACACTAATTTTGAAGTTGACATGTTGCATCTTTTAGAAGCCTTGATTTGTGCTTTAATGAAAATTTGTCTGAAAAACTATAAAACCGGATCTTGAATGGTTCATCTAAAATGAACTATAAGAGAGTTGAAATATGGAAGTAAACAAGTATCAATGTCTAAACATTCCTTGTTTACTTTACAATTCAATCTTTTTTCCGAGTGATTTAGTTATAAGAGGTTGATTCATTCTACTAATTGGTGAACATGTACTATCACGACTATAACATTAGTGAATCACTAAATTTCTCTCAGAAAATGACACACAAATAGTGTCAATAAACACCCCAATCATTTATCTTGTATCTACATCTTCTATCTACAGACTATTTTTCCCATTTCGCTATTTGTTTCCCAAAGTATGCCATCTACATTTGTTATTTCCCATTTTGTAAATTGTTTGAAGAATTAAACCGTCTAAAAAATGTTGTTTTCTATTTGGAAATTTGTTGTTGAAGTCTACCATCTACAGACTATTGTTGCCAAAAATTGAATTCTGACAATCATCGTCAATATTACCCCCTTTCTCCACTACAAAGTAATAAAATATGACTTTTCATGTGGGTCACCGTGAATCAGTTTATCAATGTATCATTATCACTTTATTATATTACTCATCCGTTAAGGTGAAAGATAGGTTTTTTAATGCAATCCCCTTTTTGAGGTGCAAGAGAGTACCGTTTTTATTTAATTTGTACAAATAAAAGTGGGCATGTGGATACAACCACATGTTATCTCATCCTGTAAAGTCCATGCTTAGGAGTTACAGCATAAGGGGACCACTTTGGACTTATATTCCCCCATCAATACAAGGTGAGAGGAATAAAAGTATAATTGCTACACGATTGGTCTTTACTTGAGATTAAATTCTTTAGTAAGACTGATACAACATTTTGACTTGTTGATTCCATCACCAAGAAATTATCTATCCATAATGAATTGTTTTCTTTTTGTCATCTTATTTTGATGTTTGTCTAAATTATAATTTGTCTTCCCACAATGAAGACAATGATGGATATGGAAGCACTGATTCTCCATGTGACCAACTTTAATATGACAATATGGCACTTGACATCGGTGAACTTGAATATGTGAATTTGAAACTTCTTGAAGCAATCCAACAATTTAGAATTGGATTGGTCTCGAATAATCTATAATATGAACGGCCACTTCCTTATCATATCCAAGACCTTTTCTTTGCATGTTGTTGTTGATTTCTTCCAAATGTCTAATGACAGGATTGGGAAGACTATGCTAAACCTATTGAGTTAAAACCATGGAGTTTTATTTAATGCATGTTGTTGCATTTTTGAAAGGTTTTATTTAATGAACTCAAAGAAAAATCTTGAAATTTAGGTATATGAATAGCTTCATCTTCAGTTGAAGCTTCGTCACTTTGTTGATCTTATTTTATTTTATTGTTTGAATCATAATCAACTTTTAAAAGTGTGTTAATCTAAAAAAACTAGTTCAAAACATTGATTCCTTTGTTGGATTTCATCATTGTGTTGATCCATTTCTTTCTCCTTTTCAATCAATTTTAGTTGAAGTGCTTCAATCAATTTATCCTTGAGATCAATCTATTGGTGAAGACATGATGCATGTAATGAGGCTTACAAATAATTAATTTCTTGATTTTCATTATGTGAATGTGTTTCACCTTTTCTAAATTTTAATGTTTAATTTTATCTCACTAACTTGAACTTGTTTCCTTGATTTTATGTTTTCATGCTCGCTTGTCACACTTGATGTACTGATTTCTCATGTTCCCTTGGTTCTTTGTTTCCAACAAGTTGAGTTTGTCGCATATTATTGAAAATGTACCCCTACTGGTGATTTTTGAATTTCAACTGTTTAACTCAATTATTTCTACATGGACTCAGAAATACATTCACTCAATCAAAGTTTTGGGTGTTGGGTCCAACTGAGAATGCACTAAAAAATTATAGTGCAATTCAACTCAACTTTCATTTTATTTGAAAGTTACAAAAAGCTATTATTGATTTAGAAATTGAACTGAGCTTCAAATTTGATGATGATTTTATGGTTGTTCATGTCCAATTTTCCTTTGATTACAGGCTTGATTTTTCCATTTCTTCAATAAAATCTATTGTTTCTTGATTACTTGTGCTTGACTACCTTTAATTTTTTCTAGAATTGGATTAAGTTTCCTTATGCATAGAGAATTTTTCGTTTTCAATTAAAATTATTTGGAAATGTTTCCAATGAAATTAAGGTTATCATTTTTTTGTGGACAAAATGAAAATATATATGTGGTATTCCTCTTCATTCGCAGTGTGCAAACTTGTCTTTTCCATTACACCATATATATATGTATTTAATTCCACCCTAGGTTGCACTCTGCATCACTACCATGAGGCACTACAGTACCTCACATTCCATGGATCTCAATACTATTAGGTTGTTAAGAACTATAAAAGCTCTAGGAATGTTAAAACATGCACAAACAACAATATGACGGAAAGTATCAATACCCAACTCAAATGTATTCACTCCAAAGTTACAATTATATAGTACAATGGATAATTCCACCTTAGTGAGAGAATTGGTCTAGATCCCAACACCTTCCATGGTGATTAGGATAGGAAATTTTAACCAAATATCTTAGTTATCATTTAGGACAAATCACTATTATCCTTCACAATTAATACACATAATGGTGGCAATTTAGCTTTGTGATTGGTAAGTTAAGCCATAGACTAATAGTGAAACCCTTAGAATTGTCACTTAGGTTACATACAATACCATAGAAACTGGTATTTTCAGGCCAACAAATCACTCAACGAGAACAATAGTTTGATTTTATCCAACAATCTCATAGTGGTTTCAATTGCAAAGAAAATCATGGGTGAAGAGAACAATGTTGTATAATTTATAATGGAAACAACTGTGGTTTGGATTTATGTATATATGTAATTATTTTCTACCACAAATATTGTGTATCTAGTTGATATTGAAAATGTTCCAAGAAATCTTTAGGATGATCTCTAGTATGCTAGATGAGGCAACAATTTGTTTTTAAATATTTGGATTTTACATATACTTCATACTATATTTGGATGGATTTGAGTATATAAAATGCAGTAACGCAATATTTTTCAGGATTCATCCTCCTTTTATATAATAAGTGAAATGTGAAAATGCATGGCTTCTCTGAATTTGGGTTCAAATTGCATGTATTGTTTTGAAAATACAAACAAAATAATTTGTCTTCGTAAGCCTCCAATATTTAGAAGAGTAGGATTTGAATGTGTTAATTCTACTGACACCATACTTGAAGGATTTAAGAGTAGTGGTATTCTTATCATATGTATGTGTTAACTCTTTTAAAAGGAACTTACCAACATGGAATGAATTAAAGGCATTGCAACATCTTGACAAGTATGTAATGGTATAATTAACTTTTGTCTCACCAATACTACTTTTGAATCTTTCTCAAGGTCACCTATAGAATTATAGAATTTCCATGACAAATGTAATTCATAAGTGAAATCCAATCAACTCTATTTGAAACAATACTTAAATAGTGGACTTAAACTCAAATGTTGTAAATCTATAAAAAGAACAACAGTACAAACTAGATCTCACAAAGGTTATCAACAACTACAATATTCTTACCTATGAAAAAATTGTCTTGGAACTACTATATGCAAAAATATATATGGTTTGGGGGGGAGTATTATTCAATTGCATCGATGGATTATTCTTTCACTCTCTACTGAGAATTCCATGCCCATTGGAAGTTTCCTCTTATTGAAGTAACTCGTGTGAATCCCATGGTTGTTATACTTACATAGGTAAGAAAATACATGGAATTGTAGTTGTTAAGATCTTGTACAATTTGAGGGAATTTTTTATAAGAATATGAGAAGAAATGTGACGATTTTGAGTGAAAAACCATGGCTAGAATGTCCACAATAAATAAGGAAGACACATATAAACCTATAATTATGTTATTTCTTCTAATGATTATTTAAACTAAAAAAACCTTTAAGATCCCTAGTACTTTTTGGTATTCAACTTAAATTACTGTAAATCCCTAATTAATGGTTTCATTTCTGGCAATCAGACCAAGATATACCATTTATCTGTCCAAAAGGTTTTTACCTTTTTATGCATAATATTCCATCCATGGTGTCAGAATCATGATCTCAAATTAAAATAATACAAAAATAGTCTATTTGAAACCAATATTCAATTATTTCTTCCACAACCATTCCCTACCGCTTCTATAGTAATGACAATGTGTAAACTTTCTTACGGTAATGGCACTGTGTAAAATTTCTTACCTGTGAGTTTTTGTTCTTCATTTTTTTTTCAAATTATACTAGAGTCCTTTCAATTTTTTTTATTGCATTCATGATGAGGAATACTAAGTATGAAAAGCTTGAGATGAGAAAACAAGGGTGTTGTATGCCTTTATGAGCCTCCTTCTCTACCGCAGAGGTGGGGCTGAGAATGATTTGTCTATGTTCTTCACATTGAATTTATTCTTACATTTTTCCTTACATTCTCCAAAAGCATGATTTTAGCACAAAACATAGCTCTACATTTAAGTTTGCTTCACTGAACATGTGATGGTGACGGTAATCTTTAAGGAGATAATTTTATATGTCTTCTCTTCTATCTTCCTGAATTAAATCAGACAGTAATTTAACAATAATAATTGAGTTGGATTCCAACTAGATTTAGTATCAATTAGTGAGGACTTAGTGTTACTCTTATTTTATCAATGTTTCAAATCATATACTAACTACATTGTCTAATTTTGTTTCTTACTTGGCCATAATTTGATCTCAAAAAATAATTTTAAATATTATTTAATTATGCAAAAGCTCTATCATTTTTAAATGTTACAGGGCTCTTGGTGAACAAAGATCTACCATTTTTGTCATAGTTACATTGATAGGTGTTTATATTTTACAATTTGGGTTGGATGAAGACGGGTCCTCTCCCTAGATAGCAAAAAGATGAGACAAGTGTAATGTCAAGATTTATTTTTTGGTAGTTCTTCCAAATTCAAAATAAACAATAATTAAAAAATTATATTATATAAAAATATCTCTTTTTACATGTGATAATTGGTGGTTGAGACATGGATAACAGGAATTTCATGGCACTTGAATTATGGCCTACTGGTGTTCATCGACCACAAGTTAAGTGGTTGTTCTAGTTTGTTAAGTTGCAAGTGTGTGAAGATTCGTTATTTCTTGTCGTGAAAGGAAAATGATGTTTAGTATTCTTTTGAAGCATGACATTTGACATCGTGAGGAGATTATTGCGTCACGAAAAAAGTGAAAGGAAGAAAACTAGAGTGTTTTATGGCTTAAATGAACCCCTTCTCTATCACCTCAATTCCATCAATTTGATAGTATTTAATTTATCAAATTTTCTCCCTGGTGAAATACTTTCCATTTATGAGATGAGTCTAGTGACAAGCCTATTTTTTATTGCCAATCCTAAACAACTAGCATTAAAACATAACATCTGAAGGGAAGGTGGATATCATTTCAATAGTCAGAATCCAATATTCTGGTTATATTTATAATTGATGTAAAGTAGTAATAGAATCTTTGGTAGTTCAAAAATTTGATATAATCTGGTAATAATATGAAACTGGTTGTAGGGTTATGTATTCAATCCAGCCATAGTTGTTATTGCCATGACTAGATTATCTAATGAGTACAAATCGACTTGACACTAAAATTGATATTTAGTGTAAGATGATATAGTCATTGTTAAAGTTAATTGTATCATTAGTTGATTGATAGTAATGAAGTTAAAATAGAAATAAAATAAAATAAATTATTATTATTTTTTAATGGAGTTAAAATAAAATAAATTATTATTATTATTTAACACCAAGACATGCCATAGACATTAAAATTTTACATCCGAATCATTTCAGAGCATATAATCATTTAATTGCTTAATAAAGCACAAAAAAGTATCCTAGGAATTTACATTGTTAAATCCTGTAACTGTGAGAGTCTTCTTCTCGGAGAATAGAATAAATCAACGCAAGTTAAGGCTCTATGTAAAGATGAGGTAAACATGAATTAAGCATCAATTATTCCAATCTAATAGCAAACAGAAGGTGTTAAATGTCATTATGTTTAAACCAACATATCTCAAACCCGGATCTATCTAGCACCAAGAGGGATCCAATTTTTTGAGGTGTAATTTAACGTTTTAGTTTAAACTCAAGAAATTTGATCCTTCTTTTGCTTGATGGATCCGGGTTTAAGTTTTAATTTTTTATCTCATAGGTCGACATGGATTGTTTAATTATTTTTCATAATTTTTAATTTTATAATCCAACATAATTTTTTTTTAATTTATTTTTATTTTTGTTAATGTAACATTACGTTTTGTTACCTTACATGACACCATACCCCCATATTGGGTTGTAGATCACCTCACTCCTCTCGTTGCGATCATGCTATAGGATATAGAAATGTTATTTTGTAAACTCACTCCCCAAATAATGAACCAAGTTGATATTGACGCAAGGTAGTGAGGCTACACTTAGCTCAAGACAATGATGAATTGGGTGAATACCAATATAGATCAATATTAAATTCATATCTACTAAGCACCAAGAGAGATTAAATCCCTTGAATCATGTGCAAAAATCAAGAGGAAAAATTTGACGAAAAGTTTCACCTCGAGAGATTTGATCCTTCTAGCCCTTGGTAGATCCAGAGTTAATAGGGATATATATTGGTTTAATGTAAATATATCCCGCGTGCTCAAATCCTTCATATGTAAATCATGGTTTACTGAATGTTCAATTCCCATATCGCATAGCAAAGTATACTTATTTTTTTTAGTTTAATTAATTGTAATATATATCTCTTTGGTTTTCAAGCTAATTAGGGTCTACATTGTAAAAAAATATTTACTCAATGTTTATTATTTTATTAACTTTCTATGCATAAACTTCACTTTTACATTTTAGAGTAGGGCCACATTGTAAAAAAATATTTACTTAATATTTTAGTATTTTATTAATGCTCTACGTGCCAACTCCATGTTGAGCACGCAACTAAAATTCTCCCTTAGACTGGGCTGTAGAAAGCATCAATGCAATTCCATAAATTGATTAACCTAAAATATATTCTTACATTCACCATTCTCCATCTATAAATTTATGAGTAATGATTCCTCTTAAACAACTTATAACTGAGGTTTGTTATCCTTACTATAATTGGGTGAAGAGTGTTTACTAAATAACTGAGATTTGTGATACTTACAATAATTGTGTGAAGTGTTTACTAAACACGATGAGTTGCATAGTAGAAAGTCCCCACATTTAATTTTCGTTTTCTAATAGCAATAAGAGATATTATTTAACATGTTGATTATTATGGTTTTATTGCTTGAATGTTGCACAGTTTTGGTTAATGGAAAATGGATCTCGTTGGCAAGTTTCTTAGATGGTTTCATGAAAATAGTCAACAACTTGGATCATTTCTAAAGATCATGAAAGACTATAGTTCTTCTCAAACTTATATTGATTATGGTGCTTTTATTGCTTGAATGTTGCATAGTGTTGGTTATTGGAGAATGGGTCTCGTTGGTAGGATTCTTAGATGGTTCCATGCAAATAGTCAAAACCTTGGATAATTTCCAAAGAGAATAAAAGTATATAGTTCTTCTTGGACTTGTATGCTAGAAACATGAGATCCAAGGTGTAAAAGACATGATATCCAATGCTTGCAAACAACAAGACTTGATCAAGTAAAACTATACCAATAAATTTGTGATCTCTTACTACTATTCCTTCTTTACTTGAGCAACCTAAGAGAACTGGCCCAACAAAAAGAATTGTTGTATGTGTTTGCTTAAGAAGACATTATTTAGGGATTTTATCACAATTGCTTATTAGCGATATAATCTAGATAATGAAATAGACTTGGTCCTCTTACATTTTAAAATTATTTTTATGATATGATAAATTAATTGTTTTGATTATCCAATTCTTATTTGAAAATGAAATTAATTTCTAGAATTTAGTCCATAATATAGTACCTACTTAGTTTCCTTTGAAACTATTAGAATTTAGGTGTTAGGTGTACTAAAACAAATCATAATATTTAATAATTCAAAATGAAGTGTTTTTCAATTTATCCCATAAATATAACAAGAGCTACGAGGTGGAAATGTCCCCGAAGTTGCTAATATATGTTTCTATAAGATGAAATGGCAATAAGTTATTAGCAAAGAAAATAGCCTTTTGCATAATCCCACTAGCAATATAGGGAAAATCTATTGAAATGACATAGGACCCTACTAGAGAGGTGTAAGATGAAAGTAATTTAGACATCACCTACTCTGATATTTTTGTATCCCTAAAACCTTATCAAATTTCTTCACAATATAAGCAATAAATAGAAGGATTAAAGCAAATATTTAAGAATTTATTCTTGATCCAATCTTGGAATGAGCAAAACATTTACATTTAACCTTGCACCTACATGAAGTATTGAGACCAAAAAGAGCATTGCATTTTCACAAATTAAATATTTAACAAGTGAAATTGGGTTTCTAAACAATTAACATTTAATGGTTTGGTTGTTCTTGTTTAAAGTGCATATTGCACTCCCACGTGGAAGTTAACTTCTATGAATGACCTAATGCATGTTATTGGAATTTAGCTTATGGGTATAAAATTTTGGGAAGGTTGAGCTGATCATGGATATTTTTTCTTGTCCTATTTTTGATCAAGTAATTGTGTCCCCTATGTAGTCTTTCCATGATTAATTATTTTTCTTCTCCTGAATATTATTATGCTGTGCAGATGGAATCTCGAAGCTTCACAATACTATGTGCATTCATCAAAACTCATTAGAACAATGAACCCAACATGACAATGCAAATCAGAAATATTACATGCTAGGTAACTTGAGTGCTTGAAACAATGTAACCAACTTTTAACTACTTCTTGTTGGGTGTGGAAAATTAAGACTTTTGTGGTTGAAAAAATGAATCATAAATATTACATGCTTGGAAACTTGGGTGGTTGAAGCTACAACTGACCTTTAACTACTTCTGGTTGGGTGATAAAAATAAGATTTTTATAACTATCTCAAGATGCACACCACCAACATTTGAAAATGATAGAAATTCCCAGAATATGCCATCTACTTCATCACTAAAGAGTGTGATGGACATTTTTGAAGGGGGTTCTTTGATTTCTTTGTCTTAGTTCTGTATGACATCGTTACACATAATTTTCTACTATAAGAATTCTAGTTAAGTAATATTGTAAGAAAGCAGACAACCTATATGGTTTGCTTTGTTGTAGTGTTCATGTGAGTGCAAATAATCTCCCCACATTTATAAACCTTAACTTCTTACTGATATTTGTGGTTGTGCCTAGAAAAATTGTTTTTTGTATATTATATGTTTCAATATAAGTAAAAAACAGAGCTTGAAAGGTAATGCAAATTCATTTAAATGTTATGGAATAGGTTGGGATGAATTCTTAAACCATGAAGGAAAATGTTCTGAAATAATTCTTGATCAGTAAAATTATTTTGAAGGCCCTTTATCCATAACAATTCACATGAAATTAGGTATTAAAATTCAAATGTTTGAAATATGAACAAGTTATCTTATTAGGTTTCTACCCTGCAATTTCAAAACATAAGCTTCATTGAAAATGGTTACCTTCTGCAAACTCAGCAAGGATTCCATACTGGAGCGGCAGTTCATTGAGATTAAGATGAACAACACGGTACTAGCCCTAAAAATCATAATTAACATGTTTTATAAATATTGTGCCATCGATAGTTATTTAATTGCTATCTCAACCCACAAAAGCAACTCAAATGTATTAAATATTAAATGTCAGAAAATGAATCTAGTTGATCTAAATCACATGGTGCCTACAAGAGTAGTGATAACCATAACTTGTTTCTCAAAAATTACAATGAATTCCTTAGAATCATAAGTTAGAATATAACTGGCATTTCTTTAGGTAAGATATCCATTGATGATGATGTGCAAGTATTACATGTTATATTTTTCATGGATTCCTCATCATAATTACAGAAAAAGGAAGCAAATAGGAAAAGGCTCAATACCTTGCAGCCTCCATTTTGATGAACTTTAAAAGAAGCCACCTTTCCAAGAGATTGGAAGTGTACAAACAGGAAAGAATGCTACCTGAAAATTGAGAAAAATACACTCTTCCCATAAAGGGCTTGGATTGAAAATCCTCTTTGTTCAAAAGAATGCAGACATTGGAAAAATATAATATAGAATACAGACTAAAATCCTTCCAGAAAGACACGCACCAAGAAGATTTATGCTCTGTCCAGTGATTCCAGTTGTCCCTCACAAATTTTGGATCATGAGTGATGTTGTAGTGCATTGTATTAGAATCCTTCCAATGCAAAATAATTTTAGTGGCATGAATAGGGACTTTGTAGTTCACTACTCATTACCCCATTTTATTTAAACTCCATGAAAAATATAATAAACTAGAGTTATTGGTAATGCAATCAACATTCCAAATATCACTCTACAAACAATCCAAACTAATTTTCAGTCCCATTTTTTGCAGAAGATATCCATTTAAAAGAATGATATAGAATCTGTACATGATTTTAGAATGGTTGTTATCATGATTTGTCTTCCCTGGTTGGCATTTTTAGGCGATTTGAGTACTAGGAAAGCATTCCTAGTTAAAAATGGAAACTATACTTATGTTGTGCTAAGTATATCTGGATGTACATTGTACACTTTAGCGAACACAAAGGGAAAAATTCCTCGAGGAAGTGCTTCATGATCCAGAACAACAAATTCTAGATATGAGATTCCAGTCTTACAATAACATCAAGCAAGTATTGTCGAATATGCAGAACCCTCAATAAGAAAAAACATATAAGAGAAAGGGAAGACAAAGAGGTCATGTTTACAAGTACACAATTTATTCTATATTTGTCTACAAGTAAACAAGAGAAAATACGACAAAAAAAAGACTGCTCCATAACCTGCATGATAGAAATATGAAGAAACACTCCTAGAAGGCCAACAGCAATAGAAGTTGCAACCATTATAGCTAGCCCCGTAATAAACCTCACAGCCATTGCAAATGCTGCAATAGAATTTCCACAAGCTATGATTCGCGGTTGCAATGCCATAACAAGCCTGTAATCCAAAGACAAAATTAGAACTCCAAAGAGAATGATGTCATGAATAGAGTTCTATGTCTTGTCTAAGCTTATACTACAATATGAAAGCGAAAACGGGTTGTGAAATTGACTAAACCAAATCTCTGAATCTGCAAGAAAGCTCCTCAATGAGCAGCCCATAGAAGTATTGAACATGGCCATACCAAGAGCAGCATCATACAAAATACTTATTGATTTCTCCATGATTCTTGGCATTGCAATATCCCATCTGCAAATATCATTATAGAAACAATAAACTCAATCAATAATGTTTGTGTATCCACATTTGAACAAAATGAGTTCATCCCTAGTCCAGAATATCTCTCTTCCCTATCTTTTGTCTTAACATTGGTATTATGTGAATATTTAAGAGACTAAATCTTTAGAAAAAAATTATTCTCAAGTCTAATGAGAATGCCTCTCGAAGACCAGTTCCCACAAAAATGTACAAGCAAGATTTAAAAGAAGCCTAAAAAAGACTTCTTTGTATTAAAGTACTAAATATGATAATATTTCGATTCATATGTAACTTGACCGTTTATCTACAAATTGCAGAATTTCTAAAGGCTTTCCCTCGACCTTTTGGTATATAGGCATGACAAAAAACTAACAAATCCTTCCATGGCATAAACCCCCTGTTTTAGAATGCCTGGATTCTCTCTGGAATACCCGTAGATACTAGAAAGACAAGTCATGGCCTGCTGTGCGGCATCCTGGAAAAATCCTAGATATCTGAGACCCTCCTCCTCCTCGTTCTACATAGCCAAAAAATCAGTCGGCTAACACAATGAATAATACTTGCATTAGTCACCTAACACAATGAATAATACTTGCATGTTACTGTATTCAATTGAAAAAAAATGCATGTAAAATATATAAAAAAAGAAATTTCTAAGCTTCACAAAACCAGGAGATTCTGGAGATTTGACTGAGACGACATGTCATTGGCCGAGTAGCGATTAAAACCCCAAACCACCACGCCACCCAAAAAAAGTGTCGATCCTCTCTTGAATTCTCATTCCTCGAACGCCATTAACACTTTCACCAATCAAGAAACAATTAAAACCCATGATATATTTTCAAATCCTCCAAGTGAAATGTTTTTGGAAAAACCTAGAGCATCGAAACAAAGTTTCTAACTAACAAAATTTGGAAAGAAAAACAAAATTTAAGTTACACGAATTGAATCTTTACAAAAATGAATGGTCCTCTTCAACCATTTTTACAAAATCAAAGAATGAAAACAAAACATTTTAGTTACAGAAGAGACTTTACAAATTTGAAACAAAAAATATGAAGGAATTCCCCAAAATGAAAAATGTATAGCATTGCAGATATCTGAGAGCTTCGTCCTACGAGAAATACCTCCAAGTGAGAGTATCTGTGATTCCCAAGCACACCTCCATCGTCACCAAATTCTCGTCTTCCCTCACGCCAAACTGCAAATCGACTTCAACAACGTGTTGGTTGAAGCTCGACGCATAGCTTGAATGGTCGGGCAAGGCTCTCACATTGAAACCTATAAACTAGCACAAGCTCCTTGCCTTGTTCAATGTTGGTTTGTTTCAATAGGTATTAGTAGTGGTGCATTTAATGGGTTGCGGGTATTGAAATTTTCATGGTAGGAGTATTAAATGCATTAATGCGATGCTTACAAACTTTGGTTGCATTAAAATTTTGCTGACGAGAGCCCGTCATCGAGTCTTGGGGCACAAGACCTTAGAGAAAAGCCAACTACACGAACCAATAAAAAGACAAAAAAATAGTTTAAAAAAATATTATTTAATACACTTGAAAATCAAATTATGCAAAAACTTTATAAAACACAAAAATTCTTATGTAAACCCCCAATTAATAGTCCTAAGCGAATCATATATATCCCCGTAAAAAACATAATAAAATAACCCTAAATCTAAAAAAAAAAAAAAAAAAAAAATTAATTAATAAAAATNCCTCAAATTTTAATAACAAATTTTGGGTTTTCTTAAGATATGATTGAATAAGACTAAATACACATATTGCTTTTGATTTTTTGTTCTCGTTATATGCTTAATATTCATGCACATCATAGAGTCTCATTGTTAACAAAGTTTAGAAAAAAATTAAAATTAAAATATGAATAATGATTAATATAATCCACTTAAGTTTAAAAGTGAATATAAACATTTATGAAGTATATGCATATTATTAATATAATGTAATATGGATATTATTAACATGAAGCGTATGGTTTTAGAATAAAATATCATCATATTGTCATATCTACTTACATTACAAATGACATTGTTGTGAGCATAATTATCTTGGAACCATGTATTGCATAATTATCGGGAACCATGCATTTGAATAGAATTTATTTTTAATAGACAAAGAAACCATGGATGGGTTACCAAATAATTATACCCACATTGCATGAAAAAAAATTAAAATACCTTATAAAGTATATTATATTAATAATTTATGCTAGAAATGATAAACATATTATATTATTTTGAATTTTATGTGAACTTTTCAAATAATCAAATCACACATTAATAGCTATTTATTTTAATAAGTTGTTGTTTAGTTTTTTAACTATGTTCCACTCTTTTGTTTTTTGGGGGTTGTATGTTGTCTTTTAACTGTATTTCACTCTTTTGCTTAGCGTTGTAGCTATTCTTATAGCTATCTCATATATTTATAAGACTTTTATAAAATATTAATATATATTTTTTAAATTTACATTACAAAGTGTTGTAGTATACATATTATTAACTATTAACATGAAATTCTATGGTTTTAGAATAAAATATGATCATATTTTTTTGTCTTGATCACTTTTTGTTTGAGTATCCTCCTTTGGCAATAACAACTTTAGTTTATTAGAAACTCAGTTTTTGTTTGAGTATCTTCTTTTGGCAATAACATTAGGTTATTTGAAACTCAGTTATATTGTTATCATTTGATTTTCTTTATATATTTATCTTTAATTTTTATAATTTATTTTATTTATTAAATTGTTGATGCTTAATTTTTTATTTTAAATTTAGAAATTAAATTATAATAATTTATTATTTAAATTAAATTATATAATTTATATGAAATAAAAAATAAAAAACATTAAAAAATTAATTTTGTTTAATATAATTTTAAAATTTATGATATATATTGTTTAGTTTATTTTTATAAATAATATATTTTTTGTTTTAAAAATTGTTTCCTTTTTTTACATTATTTTTTAATTTAAATATATTATTGTAACTCGTATTTTTTTAACATTATTTTTCAATTTAAATATATTATTGCAACCGGTATTTATGTAATGGCTCTCGAGAGTTCAAGGGTCTTATTTTATCATCATGTTTCATTCATATGGTTTTGCATTACAAAAATACATGTTTATTACAAAAGTACAACATAGCTATCACGAACATTTCTTTCAATGAAAATAAGTATGCAACACTAAGTTTTTGAGGAGGAAGCAACGCTAAACATGGACCTGAGGTGGTTTTTTAGCATATCAGTTGTTTTAGCAGCAATCATGGAAAGAAGGAAAAATAAATTATCTTTTAAAACCTATCCATGGGACCTAGGGTTTAGGACATGTGCCGACGCAAAAGAGTTTGGTCCTGACAGTGATGGGAATAGAAAGGTGGAAGGCGTAAGTGCTAAGGAAGTTAGGAATGACTCCAGAGGAAATCCATTCAGTGAAGACAAGACTATTTTGGGGTCCAAGCAAAGAAGGGTTTTTGTAGTCTAGAAAAACCCTTATGTTCCTGAAGGTTCACTAAACCATAATCCTGGTACTGGGCATGGAGACAAGGGCATCGAGATTGTCTGCGTGGATCGTGAGCCATCTGAAGATCCAAGTGAGGATCGGGCTAATTCCAGGGTGAAGAGAAGGGATAAGGCTTTCAAAGTTAAGCAAGTAGTAGTGGATTTCACTGTTAGCAAGGAATAGACATTAGAAAGGGTGGAAGGGTTGTCAAGACGAGCGTTGGTAGGACGTCTTGAATACGAAAAAATGTCAAGGATGGAGCTTCTGAAATGGGCTCAAGAAAATTGGAAACCACTTGTCGATTATTCCCCGCAGGTAATAACCCTTCCAAGAGGTTGTTTCTCCTTTGTTTTTCTCTCCGAGGATCATGCAGAGAAGGTTTTGAAATATTTATGGGTTATAAATGAAGGGTATTTGGTTCTTTGGCATTGGACGGTCCATTTCAACCCTTACAAAAAGAAGTTGTACAAGAGACTCATGTGGTTGCTTCTCCCAGGGTTACCGCTACAGTTCTGGATCGGGGATATTTTGGTTAATCTGGCTAACCACTTGGGAAAATTCATTTTTTTAAACCCCTCTCTACTTCGAGTAGGTGAAAGAACCCTAGCGAGGTTTTTAGTGTAATTTGAGATGGTTGATGGATTACCGGATGAAGTAAACATCAATTGGGGAGACAGGTCTTTTAAATAGATGCTTGACTACAAAGGAATCTCGTTCAGATGCTTGAATTGTAGGGAGACAGGTCATCTAAAGGAATGTTTTCCATGGACAAATGGTTGGAATAGGAAAAACTCTGCTGGCTCATTGGAATAGGTCTAGTTCACTTTCGGTAAGGTCCGTTCTGAAACTCTTGTTCCTTATGAATATATTACAGCTTCAGAGATTAGATTCATTCATTTGAAAAAGATTTTGTTTTAAGAAAAAAGTGTTCATTGGGTTCTTCTCCTTCGAGGGTTAGTGATGTTGTTCAGGAATCCTTTGGGAAGGGTTTGGAAGAGAGTTCTTACCAAGATGTAGAAACCCTAGTTGTTAGTCCCTCAAGCACTAGTTCACAACTAGAGTTTCCTTCCATGGAAATGCAGGCATGGTCATCCACTCCCATAAATTATTTTGATTCCTCTGGACAAGATATGAATGTATTGAAGGGAAGAGTATTTGTAGAAAAAGGAATCTAGGAGGATGTTAGTGCCAAATATCTGAGTGATATTTAAATGGCACCCTTGGTCACTAATGTTAACCGACCTTCCTCCTCGACCCAAAAGACTCAGATAAACTCTATTTGTCATCAAAACGTCACAATAAGGAGGAAAGGTCCTAAAAAATATAGCAAGAAAGGGGTTGATGTAGCTTTTGAAGATGGAGGTTTGGTCGTTGGAGAGTATGTTCCTCTATCGAAAAGAATCAACCGAGCCCAATATGGTTCAGCAAATAGGTCTTCTGATGTGCTTAGAGAAGCAAAGCCTCTATTGATGGTGTCCTAATGATCTACATTTCTCTGAACATTAGAGGGATAGGGGGAAGTCCTAACATAAGATCCCTTAAAAGATTCATTGAATTGAATTCGATGGATGTGTATTTATTCCAAGAAACTATGGTTGAAGGAAGAAAAACTTGTGATTTTCTTTTAAAAATTCTAAAAGATTGAGAAGCATTTTCCATTGATTTGGAGGGTGTTCCAGGAGGACCTGCAGTCATCTGGAATCTGATTTCATGTGATTTTAATCCTTACAAAATGAATGTTAGTATTTTGTTGGAAGGAAGGGTTCAAGGGTTTACTGATACAGTAAGACTGGTGAACATTTATTCCCCTTACAAATAGAAGAAATCCTCCTCGAAAGTTGTTGATGCTAGTGGGGTTTTGAGGCTAAAAAATATGATAATTGGTGGAGATATGAATTTCACCCTGTTTTCTAATGAGGTTTGGGGATCGCTGGCTCCTTTAGATCAGTTGGCCCCTTTCCTGCAAGATTTGTTTTTCAAGAATAACCTAGTGGATATTCATCCTCATAAATTCACTCCCAACTTGGAACAATAATCGTCAAGGTGATAAAGGGGGAGGTAAAAGGTTGGACAGGTTCTTCATGGCAGACTTCTTTCTTGACAAAGAAATTTTAAGGTTTAGAACTTGGAACATTATGCCTAATATCTCTGACCATAGTCCAATATATTTGCAAATTGAAGAAGAGGAGTCGGGAAAAAAATTCCCTTTCAAGTTTAACCAATCCTGGATAAAAGAGGAGTCTTTCTACAAAATGGTAAGGGAGGTATGGCCGACTTTACTTGTTGATTCAGGGCTAAATGTAATGGACAGAATGGTGAAAAAATTTCGTAAGCTCAAATTGGTGGTAAAATATTAGATAAAAAGGAAAGAAAAGGATGACAGACAAGAGCTCATCCTCTGTGAAGCTCTCATTAAGGAAATTTTAGTAAGAAACTTGGCCATAATTTTCTCTGCGGAGGATCGATCCACTTTAAGAAATATGGAGTCAAATAAGGAAGGAATTCTTAGAAGAGCCGAAGAAATTTAGAGGCTGAAAAGTCGGACAATTTGGGTTGAGGTAGGGGACATGAATACAATTTTTTTTCATAAACATGCCTCACACAGGAAAAATACCAACATGGTCTGGGAGAGCTCGATGCAACCGGCTATTAATACTACTTCTCTTTCTGGTATTCAAAGGGAAGATGTTTCATTCTTCTCCAATATGTATAAATATTTAGGAAAGAATAAGATCGGGGATCAAATGAAGGTTTTAAAGCACTATCCCTATTTTTTAGCACTGAAGAAGGTTTGGATTTGGGCAAATAAATAAGTTTCGATGAAGTTACAAAAGCTCTTAATTTTTTTGAAAAGGAAAAAATCTCAGGTCTAGATGGGTGGTCTGCTGAATTTTTTCTGATGTTTGTGGATATTTTGGGTAAGGATTTGTTGGAGATAGTTGAATTTTCCAAAACTGCTAAATTTATGTTTGGATGGCTAAATGCCACTTTCCTTACCCTGATTCCAAAAGAGGAAAGATCGGTTTCCTTTGGGGATTTCAGGCCAATCGCTTTGTGCAATTTGATCTACAAGTTGGTTACTAAAATTATTGCACTCGTACTGAAACCTACTCTTTATGCAAAATTATCAAAGGAACAATTCGGTTTTTTAAAGAATTGGGAAATTATGGAAGCAATTGGTCTTCCTTGGGAATTTCTGCACTCAGCAAAATATAAAAGATTGAAGTCTCTAATTTTAAATATAGACCTTGCAAAATCTTACGACAAAGTTGATTGGGGTTTCCTATGCCGGGTTCTCATTCATATAAGTGTTCCCTTCAATGTTACAAATTGGATACTGGCCCGTGTTTCTTCAGCAAACTTTTCCATTCTCATCAATGGAAGCCCAACTTCTCTTTTCAAGTTCCTGAGGCTTGATGAAAGGATGTCCTTTATCATCCCTATTCTTCCTGTTGGTGATCGATGGTTTTAGCAGGCTCATCTCTGAATCGAAACAAATAGGGAAATTTTCAGGTATGGAGGTAGCTTCTGATTTTTTATCATGCATCTGCCTTTTGTTGATGATGTAATAATCTTTGGGAAAAACTCAGTGTAAGAATGGTGGTTCTTACATCAAATCCTGGGAATTTTTTGTTCAGCCTCTTGGATGGAAGAAAACCCATAAAAATGAGTACTTCTTTTATAGTAGGTTATTTGTGGAAGAAAAGGAAGCAGTAGTTTCTATTTTTTGCTATAATGTAGAGCCTCAAGAAAATGGATTCAAGTATCTGGGGTTTTTCTTGAAACCAAATTGCTATAGAAATTTGTATTGGCCATGGTTAGTCAAGCAAATTGATAAAAAGATAAGCAACTGGATGTTTAGGTTCATGTCTATCAGTGGAATATTAACTTTGATTTAGGTTGTGTTATCCAGTATCCCAGTTTACTATTTTTCACTTATGATGGTTCCAAAATCAATTTTAAATTCCATTCGGTCCAAGATCTTCAATTTTATGTGGAGAGGGGTGGGAAAAAGAAGCATTAGAGAAAATTTGAGGTCTAAAATGGGCCTCCTAAGGAAAATGATAAAATAATAAAATAATAGTTAAAATAATAAAATAATAGTTATTAATTTTGGAGGAAGAATGAAATAAACTACTTTTTTGTTCGTATTTTCGACATATATCCCTATGTTTTTACTCAAATTCCAAGAGGGAGAGCTCGTTGGATGTGGAATTTAATTCCACATCCAACGAATACCCACACCGCATACTTTTAATGGACCCCACTACCCCAAAAACAAGAAATTCCTAAAAAAACGCAATGATGACATCATTATCACGTTTTTTCAGGTATTTCTTATTTTTTGGGTAGCAGGGTCCGTCAAAAGTATGCAATATGGGTAATCGTTGGATATGGAATTAAATTCCTCATCCAACGAGCTCTCCTGCCTAAAATTTGAGTAAAAACACAGGGAGATATGTCGAAAATACGAACAAAAAAGTAGTTTTCTTTTATGACAAATAATATGTCAATTCAACCATTATGGTTGAGTCATTTTATTGAAATTCTATTGGTTCTTGAATTCCAAATCAGAAAATTTATTTATGGCGTGTTTTCTTATAAGGCCCATTTTAGACCCCAAATTTCCTCTAATGCTCATTTCATCTTGTTGCATGGGAACACCTTGGTCTTCCAAAAAGGATGGGAGGATCGAGCATAAAAAACTTGGAATGGTTTAACAGTTCCCTTTGACTAAAATGTTTCTGGAAAAACATTCCAGGTAGCAGCCTTTGGAGTAAGGTTTTCAAAGCTAAATATCTAAAAGGTCTTGGCTGGGAAGACTGGTTCAAATTGGAAGGTTTTGATAGCAATGATTTCTCCATAATTTGGAATAGTTTCTTAAAAAACCTCCTTTGGCTGAAAAAAAGTTGAAATGGGACATAGGGAATGGAAAACAAGTTAGAGTTGGCATTGAACCCTTTGTGGGACAAAATGGAAACTACACCTTACCAGCAGAGATTATCAACCACCTCGAGATCTTAGAATTATCAACTCTAAATAGGATTAAAAGACCTTATTGGGAGGTTCTGAAAGGTGACTACTGGTTTACTGCTAAAGATTTGGGTTTTTTATGGAACCTGGGTTGAGATTTGGGACAGGTTTGTTAACACAAAAAAAATTCAACTAGCTCTACATATCCTAAACTATATACAAACATCATTTCCCTATCATTTTCCCCTCATTTTTGACCTACACACCTATCGGTTAACCTTATTCTCTCTCAAAAAGCTCAAAAAACATTAAAAAGGGCCTAAAACCCCATAAAAGGTGTTAAAGACCCAAAAAAGAGATAAAACATAGAAAAGGGGGCTAAAAACCCTAAATAGGGTTCCAAAACCCTAAAAGAGAGATAAGGCCAAAAAATTATTATAAAAATAGGGTGGACATCCCCATCAACAAGATTCTTATGCCCTTTTTTCATTATTAAAATAAGTGAGTACGTTTAGAAACCACTCTTCTCAAAATAATCACACCACCCAACCATCATTTGATAGCCATGCCATTCCCCATCATGTACATTGAGGCGTCCTCCGTACCTTTCAGCCTTGTGGAGAGGCGGCCCATATCCAAAGATCAGGGTACGGTGGCCCATATTCAAACAAAGGGTATAATTTTCTTGCTTTTATTTTAAGTTTTAGCTTAGTCGTTATTATTTGTTTATTGTTACTAATGTTATTTGTTTATTATAGCTCTTGTTTCCATTTGAACTCTACCCTTATGTCCCTTTGAGGGAAGGGAGGTGCTTCTGCATGTAGCCAGGGTGAAAACTCGATTACAATTTTCGAGACCATCCTGGGTGATCCCATAGGATCCCTTGTTTTGCAGGTATTTTTGCTATTTTCTCCACAGTCATCCCTAGTTGGAGCCCCACGAGGATGATTCGAGTATGTACGGCACCAGCTCCTGTCTCTTTCGATCATTGTCAGCTCAGTTTTTTTTTAAATTTCCATTCCGGCCCTAATCGCTGCTTTAGGGCTGAAAAGCGTGACACAGTCGCTGCTTTTGGGATGAAACTCACGAAGCAGGTCATGACTTCAACCCTTAAAGGTGCGAATTCCCCCCTAGGGCACAATCGCAGCTATTTTTTGCAGCAGAAGCGACCCAGTCAATGCTTTGTGGCCTATTTGCACAACTAGGTCACCACTATCCAGCACTTAGAAGAGACCTGTCGTGTTTTGCCTCATTTTTCATCTATTTTTCCTGTCTGAATGGTTCATTCGCCACTGCTTGAATGTTACATACAATCTATATGTTTCTAAGTTAGTTTCTGCAATTTTAAATTATGAATTTCATTATTTAAAGCTGGAAGTTAACATTCTTATTTAGCCCCTCCTCCTCTACTTAGTCATCACCCTACGGGGTCTTCTCAGATAAGACGGGGGGTTGAGTAAGCTTAGTAATAGGCATCCATTTTTGTTATTGTTCTTTTCCATTAAAAGCAAGTGACCTTGGAAGCTATGGGGAGTGGAAATCATTGGGGGTTTCATGGCGTTCGTGTCCTCCTTGTTGAGCACCGGGCATTTGGGGTGTGACCTGTGTATCTACGGGTGGACTTGTTTCCACTTTGATGAGAGACCAACAATCCCTCTTAGATATGAAGAATACAAAAGTGGGGTTGTCACACTATTGATTCCCAAAAGTTACAGTTAGTTACTCATTATTACAGTTGGTTTTGCACTTTGTTTCAATTTATTTTTAGCTTTCAACTCTATTTTGGCTCAATCCCTTTGCTTGTTCCTTGCAGAGAAACTAGTTTTATTTTATTATTGCATAAATTGAAAGTGAAAGTAACCAATTCATACACAAGTGCAGATACTCACACCAAATAATTCAACAAAACTTGGTTCATGACCCTGAGCGAAACCATTAAAGTAATCAATTTACTTAAATAATATTTGAGTTTGGGACATAAGTCTCAATTGCAACAACTGTGGGAAGTGCTTGGGATTTTCCCTAAAACTCATTATGAGGAGTACCACAGGAACCCCAAAGTAGCTGGGCAATGAGAGGAATTTCTAAGCAAAATGGGCAACGACCCCTTTCGATTGACTAGATACAACCTTGTGAGGAAAAAGCCAAGCGCTGTCTTTTGGCAGTCTTGGTGGTCGAGTGACCACTTGTCAACCAATAGGAAGCCATTTAAACTGAGGTCCAAAATTCATTATCGGTGACTACCATAAGCCACCATTGATCCACCACATTCTTCCTCACGACTTAGGGGGAAATCCCCTTAGTTTGGGCCTTTAGACCATCACCATCGAGGCCCTCCTCGAGAACCTTCCTCACCTTCAGAATGCCACACGGCCTCTGATTCTGGCTCAGATTCCTATCAATCCGAGCCGAACCTGCTCAATGCACTGTCTAGCCCCATGGACAGCAAAAATCGCGATCCCTTATTTGGAGAGGTGAGTGGCAATGGACCCATGTCCCTACTGCACATCATTACCAATATCCCTTCCAATGGTCCCAACACCACTGTTCTTGCTACGGTGGGAACGCTATCCATTAGTGGCAGCCCCATTCCAACTCCCACAATTCCAAAGGTACCACTGCATATACATGGGTTCAGTTTCCCTTCATGATCATCCTGACTATCCCCACTGAGGGAAGTCAACCTTAGGTTCCCCCAGTCATCTAGGGGAATCCTACTCCTACTAACCCCGACACCATTTTTAATCCCCCTGAGCCAACCTCGGGTCCAACCTACCATTCATGGCTCATCTTAACTTGTCAGATATGGTTTGGTTAACAAATGACCCAATTAGTCATCAACCCCATTCGCCTCCCATGCCAACCAAGATTCCTTCGGGAATTCCCAAGTTTGAAGGAAAGGCAGGTGAGTGCCCCAAAAACCACATTATGTCGTTTCACCTATGGTGCTCGTCAAAAATCGTTGTAGATCACTCGATCAGACTGATATTATTCCAACGCACACTCACAGGTGCTACAGAAAAATGGTATATCAAACTACCTCAAGCCTCTTACCCTGATTTCACTTCGCTAGCCTTCATGTTCCTCCAATACTTCCAAATTCTTGTCTGGTGCGATGAAGACGTGGAGATATTTTTATCTTTATGTCAGAATACCGCTATGCACAACACCGACCACATCCATGAGTGGAGGCAACGGCTTAGACTATGTAAGATCCAACTTGATGATAGGATCTTCCTCAATTGGTTCTTAAAGACCTTTCTACCACCCATAGCCAAGGACGTCGCCTTTGAACATCCCCAATATGAGAAAGAGGCCATCTTGAAGGCCCAATAGTTCGATTTAATCTACGCTCAGTCTGGATACCTATACACCATCATACCAGACGCTCCTCGTGCTAGCACCTCTCACTGCAATGTGCTGGGGGAATCTCATGCTACGGATGGTGTCATTGGTTCTGTCTTCCAACATCCATAGTACTATGCGGCACCCCCTGTGATTCCACTACACCCAAGAAACACCCCTAGTGTTGCACAACTAAACCAAATACCCAATTACTTAAGGATAATGGCTCAGTATGGAGCCACAACCTCCTATGCATAGCCCACACCAAGTCAACACTCCCATGCACCAACTTGGCCGTCACAACCATATTCGGGACCAATGACGAGATTTGTAGCTCCCCCAGCTCCTACCACCTATTATGCACCACTTATGAAAGCCGATCTGGCCCTTGCCCAATCTCCTCCAACCTCCTTGGGACAAGTTTTTGCGCAGAAGAATCTTCCCAACCAACCAGTCCCCACTAACCAATAAGGGGAGGGTAATAAAAACTGGGAAAGGAACCGGGGTAACAACCAGCCATAAGGAGGTGACCAACATCCTAATCCTCCTAAAAATAATGACAGTAACCTGTCAGCATAAAACCCCCAACATTGTAATCGACCGGGAAAAACCACTCCATTACGGATTAATCATCCATGTAAATTATTCAACGTCTATGGTCACTATACTCATGAATTCCTGCATATGGACCATGTCAAGCAGTTTCTCTAGAACTAAGCTCAAGGGGAAACTATTGCGTCACCATAGGATTATCCCAACCGAGCGCCACCAGGACCTCCTCCTATGATTCTCTAAAACCCGTTGCCACTCCAAGGAATGGTTACAACTGCACGCCTGAACCCACCTGCTCCTGCAGCACCCGCCGCGACTCCACCCACGGAGACTGGGATCCATCACCTTATGACATTGTCAACTGAAGAGGTGAACCTCCATACTAGACGTAGCTAGTACAGGTCCACCACAAAAACCACTGACCCATCAACAACATCCACTTGCGGCACTGCCAACATGCCCCTCCACCTGCCTACACCCCCCATTGATGGGGCGGCCAGAGGTCCACGGTTTCCCATGCGGCATATCGCAAAAAACATAAATGCTAGAGCTTCCTTGAATTATAGCAGCATTGACAACTTTAGTCTGTAGCTCTAGCTCTAGTCTTAGTAACTTGCTTTAAGGTCTTGCCTCTTACGAGCCTTACTACTAGCTCTACACTAGCTTACGTATTCCAATTAGTACTATTAGCAATAAGAACTACTAGCTCTACTGCCTTAAGCCATAGAAAGTGAAATCCTTAGAGTTCCATATAGTGAAAGCGTAATAGAAGCCTTAAGTCTCCATTCTTTTCTTTAGAAACTAGTCCCCTTCCTTGCTGCACAGACTCTTCTTTCCATTTCCCATGTGAGTATACTTCATGCTGCACTTATAGTCATACGTCTAACGGGTTACTATGACTATTGACTAAGACTTCACTCCTTATCGACTAGGGCTATGAGTGTAAAGTACTTCCTGGGAATCTGTGTGTATATGCGCGTTATGCATAGCTCTACGTTGTAGCTCAATGAATATTACTCACTCACTCCTCTAGGCGTCATCAATGAGTAATCATCATGTAACTTCTACGTGTCTTCTGTGAGAGTATATCCATGTGTGAGTCAGCCTATGGTGAGGTGCTCTCTGTGAGGTGTAGTAGGCCCTCAATGTCCGTATCGGTAAGTGTGATGGAGGTAGAAACCTCAGTTCCGTATTTAAACCCCGTAGGGTCCAGCTAGCTCTGTGGGTTCTGTCAGTGTGTCTCTGAACGGGGACTAATGAAAGGGACTAATGCTTATTGTCTATTGGCTATGACAAGCTGGCTATGACAAGGGACTATGACTAGGGGATCTCATTAATGAGAGAAGTACTCCCAGCAATTCCAACAGGCTCTCAACAATGAACGACTATCAACTATTGGCAACACAGACTATCAGGCAAAGAGAATTGGCTCAGTCACCTACAACCATGTTATCTCTCAAGGTGCTCAAAACGTGCCTGTCGCAACGAAGAGCATTGTTATATGCACTATGCATCGTGTATCCCTCCGATTCCAGATTGGTCACATTCGATTTGGATCAAGGAGAGCCAAGAATTCCATCCACCATCGCCTTCCAAATTCTAGTCTCAATTCGAAGTTTGTTTGTTCATCGATGCATTGTCGACGAAGGGGCATCCACCTACGTGATTTCAACTTTTTCTGGAAAAAACTCGTGTCCCCCACCCTCCAACCATCCACTACTTCCCTTTGTGCCTATGATGGTCGGTCAAAAAATGCCCAAGGCATCCTTCTGAATTTCCCTATTTCCTTAGCTGGTAAAATGGTTTTGATTGACATAGAGGTTTTCAATGCTCAGCTTGATTATAAAATTTTCCTCAAATGTAGTTACATGTATGCCATGAGAGTTGTGGCATCCACTGTTTTTCTCCTTATGATGTTCCTGTTAACACAGGTTTTGTCCCATCTGATTTGAAACAGTTTTAAGGGAAAAACATTCTAAAGGTGTTTGGAGCAAAAAGAAAATGAACTTTTACAAATGGAAATTTTTGACAAAAATATTAGCATATAGCCGCTCATCACCAAGAGCATTCACACATGGACCTGCCACATCAACAAACAATCCAAGTCAGCTATCAAATTCCAAGCACCGAGCTCTCCAAGACTAATACACACATTATTCCTTGGTATAATTTGAAATGATTGGTGTTTATAAACAGTTTATAGGTAAGTGTTCCCTTGCATGTGGGATAATTCCCTCATCAAAAGGAAGCAAAACATAAAGCATGAGAATTATTTGCATCAACGCATATTGGTGGAGAGAATATAATTAGTTATATGTGGAGATTAATTAAATTAAAATTTCTGCAATAAATAAATTGAAGAAATTAGCACTAAATAATATTTTCATTTATGGAGACGGAGAAATTGGTAATGTCATTAGTTGAAGATGCAAAGTCTAGTATTCCTTTGAATGCTATGAATAGTTCATGCAATTCCAGTTTGAGTGGTTTGTACAAATCTAATGCTTGGCATACCGAGAAACGAGATGAAGGAGGCTGAGTTTTTTATGCTGATTGAGATTGATTATATTCTAGCATGTGCACAGAATAAGCAGCTCTATCCGGCATGCAATGACCAGCAATTACAATTGAAGTTAAGAAAGTTTGTTAATGCATACATTTGCCGGTCACAAGATATCATCTACAGGAAAAATTTGTAGCAAGTTTTGATTCAAATTGAAATTTAGAGAGAAAATGTTTTTGAAATATAACGAATATCTCCATCATAATTTTTCGGAGCAACAATGCCAGCACTCTATGTTCTCTGCTGAAGGTTTATGTTTAAAATTCTGCAAATCACGGTTCAGACAAATGCCTGAAATCATCCATTGGGTCACATTTATTCAGCTACAGGAACAAGAACGGGTTAATTAAAATTTCAGAATTGTGAAATGATGTTAAACAATGGATGGGATGGACGGTCAAACTAGCAGGTGGAAGAGATCTACAGCTCAGGTCAATTTCGTGATGTGAAGTTGCAAGGAAAAATTAAATTTTCCAATTTGCGAAATCATTTAAATACGGCATGTTTCAATGGTGGTGATTTGACATGGAAACAAATCCATGGAGAAGGTTAATCTCGGGAATACAACTTGCAAGGAGGAAGTGGGTTTTGAGATCAGCGAAATTTTAAGTGGTGAGCAACTTGAGACACGTGCTTCCATCTCTGTGGTTTGGGAAATTGATCAACAACTCAAAATAATTCCACTGGGTGAATGTGAAGGGAGGTTGTTCTAAAACATTATGACCATAAAAGTGAAAAAATGAGGGACATTTATGTAGTTGGAAAAACAATGCTAACAAACATTGTACTGATTGTGGATCGAATCATCTCGATTTAGAATTAAAGCAGTCGAGCATGGCTATTTTTTATGGAAAATGGCTGTTTTGGTCATTATTTTAAATCAATTGTTCCCGCCTAACCAAGATGATATTTCAGAAACTGAGAATTTTTTTTCTTCATAACACACCTATATACAATAACCTATCTTATTTTTTACCCAGGTGCTGTGGATAGAGAGAACCGAAGTCATCTTCAGAGAGCAAATTTCCAAATTTTTAAAGGACAGTTTTAGTCAATTATTTCAATCAATTGTTTCCGGAAAACAAAAAAGAATTTTCCAAAATCGAATGAGGTTTATATTAAGAACAGGATCATGTTCAATAAACTCTCTGATTTTTTACCCATGTCATATGGTTTAGGAGAAACAAAGTGAGTTCTACATGTCATTTTTAGGTTTTCCAAAGGACTGTTTCAGAAATCACATTCAAATAATTGTTTCAGCCAAATGGAGTTGAATTTCAGGAAATAGAGAGAGGTTTTTCTTCATCACAAGCCTATATACAAAAACCACCTTCATATTTTACACAAGTATCACAAGTTGATAGAATTTAAAATATCTTCACACGGTATTTTTCCAGAAATTAACAAGTTTATTGTTTGAGTCATCAGTTTCAAAATTAGATCTTGAGGATATGGAGCTAAATTAGAGGAAAAGAAGAAATGGGTTTTGTTGGGACAATGTCCAATTACAAAAACCACTTTTAGTTTTTGCATAGCTATCACCATCTAGGATATGCAGGAGGGGCTTTCAGCCTATTTTTCTAGTAGTCCGCATTTTATTTTTTGTCTTATGTGAATCGTGGTGTGCAGGCCACGTCCAGAGTTTGTTAAAGGATGTCCTGCTGATTGTAACAAATTTTGATTCCTGGATGTCAGCCTAGAAAATCCAAATACTATAAATATACCTCCTGAAGAAGGAGAAGGGGTTGAAACCATTGTAATTTTGCTCTGTGTGTTTTTTCGAGAGAATTTTAATATAATTGCAGAGCCGAGGTCGGCGTTTTCATACAGGAATTCATGTGTTGTTCGCACTTACAGTCTGTTATTTCCTTTCTTATGTGAATGTTTTTCCATTTTATCTCTCTCATTTTGTTTCTTTCATATCTGATACTTAAGGTATAACAGCTCGGAATTCATACTTGCTATGCTTCATCTGTTGTTTCAGGTATTCACCAAAGTTTTCTTCTAAAGTTGATACAGAATTCATTATTTGCAATGCTCTGTGTTGATGGTCTATTCATGTTCCTCCTTTCCGCCAGAAAATTGTAAATCGACTGTGATCGAGTGGCTACCTTGCCCCTGTGTTGAAATCGCTTGAATTAAGTTCTGATTATTTCTATTATATATCTTGACTCCATCGCCCAATGGTGCTGTGTTTTGCTTCAACCAATTTTACAAACAATTTATAGTTTCGTTTGTATATATATATCTGGAATTGTTGACATTTGTTGAGAGATCCCTCTCGAAAGAGTAGAAGGCCAGTTCTCTCTTCGAAAGTGGTTCTGCTGTTACCTGGGAGCGGGCCTTCCGCAACCTTTGGGCTCAATCCCAGTGCAAACAAATTGGCGCTGTTGCCGGAGATGAGATTGAAGATCATCCTTGGGAAGAACGAGAAAGATTCAAAGGATAAAGAAATTATGTGGGAAAACAAAGATTCTTACATGTAAAGAAGGTTGTATCATTTGCCCTAGTGACTCCACTGAAAGATTCTGGAAGGTGACTCCACTGGAGAGACCGGTGGTCAGAAAGACAAATATGGGGATAGGTCTCAAATCTTCCATGGATTTTAATGAAGGGTTTAGATCTAACTGTTGATGGTGAACAATGGTTAGAAATCAAGAATTTCATGTCTCTTTTCACCTGGCGACTCCATCTGCGAAGGATCCATTCTTCATAATGTTCTATGGCAGCTCCACTATCAAAGGGGGTTGCAAAGTTTGAGGAGTTGATTCAGTTTCTCCACCATCAGGATGACTTCTCAGGCTGCAAGGTATTGGGCCTATGAATCTTTCCGCCATTCCTAGTTATTCCAATAAAATACCTCTGGTAAATTGGCAAACATGTCTTCCAAGATTCAATGATGAAAAGGGTGATGATGCTGCCATCCATTTATTTAGATTTCATAAGCATATACATAAGCTGGGAGTGGGATGGCATGAAGATTCTTTAATGAAACTGTTCATGTTTAGTTTAGAAGGATATGCAAGGTCTTGGTATGAGGGATTTCGAACAGGGAGTTTATCCTCCCTTAAAGACTTTCATACCATATTTCACGAACATTTTGAAAGGCATTATCCTTCTTTGTTGTTACTTCGAGATTGTTGCACACACTATAGAGAGTTCATTGAAAATGTGAAAGATGAGTGTGGTGATGACCAATATGTGGATGAAGAAGTTTTAGATATCTTACATGAATATTCATCTCAAAAAGAAAGACAAACCAATTGCCATGATATTTAAGAAATTTTCCAGCAGTCAGTACTGTCTTCCTTGACTGAAGTTGACATAGACCAAAGCTCATATTCAACTAGTTATATCTCTCTTCCTGAAATTGATGATGATTTGCACCATTCTTATCATTCTCTGTGTGACCAAGAGAGGGTTTGGGACTACCAATCAGATCCTTCCTCATATTATTCAACTTCTGAATTTTTGTTACAAGAAGAGACATCCCCTTCCCAATCAGAAAATTCCTTTTCACAACAGCAATCTCTTGAAAGTTACAATGCTTGTGTGATTGATTACACAGAAGATTATGATTCTAGGAAATCTCATACTTGTAGTCCCTCCACATGTTTATTTTCTGAAAATGCAATTAAAGAGAAATCAGATTTTGAAATCATGGTTGAAGGAAGACTGCTGCATGTTGATCAAATTCATATTTCGCCTAAAGATTTACATGACTATATGAAGATCTCCTTGCTTGAAGAAGATGATCAGCCTAGTGATTTGAAAGGAGATGGGTGTACTGATTTATTTTCTGAAGAGTGCAATCAGCCTATCACAATTTCTGTTAGTGAAGAAAATTTCATTGCAATCCAAGATCAAAAGTATGAAAACATAGTGGAAAATGAACATGTTGAAGATGACTGTTTGCCGTTGTGTTTTCTTTCATTTGAGTGGTTAAAAAAGGGACTTAAAGTTTCTGATCATAAACATAAATTTGATATTGTAGATGAATGTATAAATTTCCTTTGAATGGATGATGAGCAAGAAGGGCAGTTATGCAATCAATCCTAGCCTTTAGAAAAACCAGCAGTATGCCATGAAGAATTGAATAACGAAGAAGAAGATAGGGGTTCTCAAATGGATGTTTCTTTTTGTTTTTCAAATTCATAAATTTTTTGTCGAAAATAATTCTGCTTGCTTGATCATGTTGAGGAACAGAGTGGTATTTCTTTTGAAATGCATGAAAAGAATGAAGTTGTAAAATCAGAAATTTTAGATGAAGTTGTGGATGTCTCGCTTGGAAATTGTCACGAGTTTTCCTTGCATAGTTCTTTTGAAGATCAATTTGGCAACGTGCAAGGGAATTTACAGTTGGGACAACTCTCTCATGGTAAGATAATGATAGAATTTTTTGAAAGTTGTCATGTTTTTTATGATCCAGTGGCTAAGTACATGGAGAATCTTGGCAGTGGTAATGGCTGGTTATATCTCTACTGTAAAGATCAATTTCTTTATTATAACTTTCTGCCATTAAGTCTATCATCTATGTTTTTAATCAAGCATGAAGAGAAAGTTGGTTTATGGGATCATTTGCTTGAGTGGCTTCATTGGGAGTCGAAAGTTACTTGACTGAGCATTGATGCTTAGTAAGTAGGGTAGGTAAGTAAAGATGAATAAGCTCGACATGGCGAGCATTCTATTCAACAGCTTTCAGCTCGTTTTCAATTTTAGTTTTGATTTTGGTTTCGGTTTTAAAGTTCAGATGCGCAGTTAGAGTTGTCTTCAATTTTTAGAATGTAGACAAGTGACAGGTGACAGATTGAAAGAGTGGGATTTTTTTTGCATAATGCTTTTAGTTGATGGTTCAGTTCAGAACAGGTAGAGGATTTCAGAAAAATTTGGGAGCCGCCCAATGGATTCAACACCTAGTCTATGGGGTTCTTTGTTACCTCGCAGGGAGGATAACATCCCTCGTGGAGCCGGTTGTTAACACAGGTTTTGTCCCATCTGATTTGAAACAGTTTTAAGAGAAAAACATTCTAAAGGTGTTTGGAGCAAAAAGAAAATGAACTTTTACAAATGGACATTTTTGACAAAAATATTGGCATATAGCCGCTCATCACCAAGAGCATTCACACATGGACCTACCACATCAACAAACAATCCAAGTCAGCTATCAAAGTCCAAGCATCGAGCTCTCCAAGACTAATACACACATTATTCCTTGGTATTATTTGAAATGATTGGTGTTTATAAACAGTTTACAAGTAAGTGTTCCCTTGCATGTGGGACAATTCCCTCATCAAAAGGAAGAAAAATATAAAGCGTGAGAATTATTTGCATCAACCCATATTGGTGGAGAGAATATAATTAGTTATATGTGGAGATTATTTAAAGTAAAATTTATGCAATAAATAAATTGAAGAAATTAGCACTAAATAATATTTTCATTTCCGGAGATGGAGAAATTGGTAATGTCATTAGTTGAAGATGCAAAGTCTGGTATTCCTTTGAATGCACTGAATAGTTCATGCACTTTCAGTTTGAGTGGTTTGTACAAATATAATGCTTGGCATATCGAGAAACGAGATGAAGGAGGTTGAGTTTTTTATGCTGATTGAGATTGATTATATTTTAGCATGTGCACAGAATAAGCAGCTCTATCCAGCATGCAATGACCAGCAATTACAGTTGAAGTTAAGAAAGTCTGTTAATGCATACATTTGCTGGTTACAAGATAACATCTACAGGCAAAATTTGTAGCAAGTTTTGATTCAAATTGAAATTTAGAGAGAAAATGTTTTTGAAATATAGAAAATATCTCCATAATAATTTTTCAGAGTGACAATGCCAGCACTCTATGTTCTCTGCTGAAGGTTTAGGTTTAAAATTCTGCAAATCAACTGGGGTCAATGGTTCAGACAAATGCCTGAAACCATCCATTGGTTCACATTTATTCAGCTACAAGAACAAGCACGGGTTAATTAAAATTTTAGAATGATGTTAAACAATGGATGGGATGGACGGTCAAACCAATAGGTGGAAGATATCTACGGCTCAAGTCAATTTCGCGATGTGAAGTTGCAAGGAAAAATTAAATTTTCCAATTTGCGAAATCATTTAAAAACAACATGTTTCAATGGTGGTGATTTGACATGGAAACAAATCCACGGAGAAGGTTAATACCAGGAATACAACTTGCAAGGAGAAAGTGGGTTTTGAGATCAGAAAAATTTTAAGTGGTGAGCAGCTTGAGACATGTGCTTCCATCTTCGTGGTTTGGAAAATTGATCAACAACTCAAAATAATTCTACTGGGTGAATGTGAAGGGAGGTTGTTCTAAAACATTATGACCATAAAAGTGAAAAAATGAGGGACATTTATGCAGTTGGAAAACCAACGCTCAAAAACATTGTACTGATTGTGGATCGAATCATCTGAATTAAGAATTAAAGCAGCCGAGCATGGTTTTTTTTTTTATGGAAAATGGTTGTTTTGGTCATTATTTTAAATCAATTGTTCCCACCGAACCAAGATAATTTTTCAGAAATTGAGAAAGGTTTTTCTTCATAACACACCTATATACAATAACCACTCTCAATTTTTACCCAGCTGCTATGGATTGAGAGAACCGGTCAGCTTTAGAGAGAGAATTTCCAAATTTTTAAAGGACTGTTTTAGTCAGTTATTTCAATCAATTGTTTCCGGAAAAATAGAAATAATTTTCCAAACTTGAATGAGTTTTCTATTAAGAACAGGATCATGTTCAATAACCTCTCTCAGTTTTTACCCAGGTCATATGGTTTAGGAGAAACAAAGTGAGTTCTACATGTCATTTTTAGGTTTTCCAAAGGACTGTTTCAGACATCACATTCAAAGAATTGTTTCAGCCCAATGGAGTTGAATTTCAGGAAACTAAGAGAGTTTTGTCTTCATAATAGGCCTATATACAAAAACCTCCTTCATATTTTACACAATTATCATAGGTTGAGATAATTTAGAATATATTCACAGGGTATTTTTCCAGAAATTAACAGGTTTACTGTCTGAGTCATCAGTTGCAAAATCAGATCCTGAGGAGTTGGAGCTGAATTAGAAGAAAAGAAGACATGGGTGTTGTTGGGAACATGTCCAATTACAAAAACCACTTTCAGTTTTTGTACATCTATCACCATCTGGGATATGCAGGAGGGGCTTTAAGCCTGTTTTTCTAGTAGGTCGCATTTTATTTTGTCTTATGTGAATCATGGTGTGCACGCCATGTCCAAAGTTTGTTAGAGGATGTCCTGCTGATTGTAACAAATTTTGATTCCCAAATGTCGGTCTGGGAAATCCAAATACTATAAATATACCTCCTGAAGAAGGAAAAGGGGTTGAAACCATTGTAATTTTGTTGTGTGTGTTTTTTTCAAGAGAATTTTAAAATAATTGTAGAGCCAAGGTCGGCGTTTCCATACAGGGATTCATGTGTTGTTCGCACTTATAGTCTATTATTTCCTTTCTTATGTGAATGTTTATCTAGTTTTTCTCTCTTGTTTTGTTTTCTTTCATATCTGAGACTTAAGGTATAACAACTCGAAATTCATACTTGCTATGCTCTGTCTGTTGTTTCAGGTATTCACCAAATTTTTCTTCTAAAGTTGATACAGAATTCATTCTTTGCAATGCTATGTGTAGATGGTCTATTCATGTTCCTCCTTTCCACCAGACAATTATGAATCGACTGCTACCTTGCCCCTGTGTTGCAATCGCTTAAATTAAGTTTTGATTATTTCTGTTATATATCTTGACTCCATCGCCCAATGGTGTTGTGTTTTGTTTCAACAAATTTTACAAATAATTTATAGTTTCATTTATATATATATATATATATATATATATATATATATAGCATTGTTGACATTTGTTGAGAGATCCCTCTCGGAAGAGTAGAAGACTAGTTCTCTCTTCGAAAGTGGTTCTGCTATTACCCGGAAGCGGGACTTCCGCAACCTTTGGGCTCAATCCCGGTGCTAAAAGTTCCCTCATGATGTGAAGATAGTGACAGTTGACCAATTAACTTACTACAATCTGCAGGCGCCAGCCACACCAGACCATGTCATCCCTATCGTTGATACCTCCATCGACAACGTAGCCATCCCTTCCTTGCCAGCATTAGGCTCGAGATTTTTCGTCGACACGGCTATGATGGATTCCTTCCCATATTTACCTCCTCCACCAGAGATGACTGACACAAGGAATTTGTGTGTCCTATCATCCAATACCATTCCACCCACACCACAACCAAAACTGCAACCTCAAATGCAATCACCAAGGAATTATTGGGGCTCACTCCCAATCCATACAACTCCCTTCCAATTCCCACCTTTCAGCATCGTGAGTAAGCCTGTTATGGCTACTTTAAATTTACCAAACTTTACACTAGGGATTCTGGTGTGGTACCTTGAACCACCCACCCTGCCTCTAATGCCCCAAATGGTGTTGATCCCCATCTAGCCTATCGAGATGGCGTCACACCCTCCTCCTGTCCCACCAAAAACACCTTCCATTATTACACCAACCTTGCCTCCTCCAAAGAGGACTCAGGGAAAAACCACCAAAGTAGCCGTTGAACCTCGGTCGACTCCACCTTGCGTCGTGTGTGACATACAGGGTCACGCAACCCAGAATTTTCCAAAAATACCTATCCTTCGCACACATCTAGACATTATGGATACCACTGAGAAAATTCCAATAGTTGTCATCCTGACTCAGCCAACAGTAAAAAATAAGTCTTTGAAGACAAACCATGCTTGTGCACTTTGCTAATTGTATGGACATTATTCTCACCAATTCCCGGACTTGGCCGAGTATCAGTCTGCCCTTAGAGATCTTCAGAAAATTCCCTTGAATACGAAATCAATGTCATCGAGGAGATTCACCCTCTGGTTTCTTCCTCGACCACCACAACCATTTACATGGTGTCTAGCTCCACCGACTCTTCCGTCTCCATAACCATCAAAGACCCCTCGAATCTATCCAATCGATATTTTAGAAACAATGAAGAGATACTTGAATCATTTTCCACTCCTAAATACCCGTGGGATGACATGTACCATCGCTCGTTCTTCATCCCCGGGGAACCTTCATCAACATCAGAACAATATTCAATAGAGACCAAGGAATTCATCTGTGGCAAGGTGGATTGGTTAAAAAACCCCATCCTGGCTCCCAACGCCTTTGAAGAACGAAACATGGCCAACATTTCACCCACAATTAAGGTCAATATCTCAACCAACCCGGAGGTTGTTGAAGAAATCACACTCGGAGCATCATGCTCCCTTGAGGAATTCACTTCTTACAAAGAACTTTTTTAGGAGTTCTGTGACATCTTTGCTTGGTCCTACACCGAGATGCCCGGATTGGATCCATCCATCGTGGAACATCACATTGATACTTGGTTTGATGTGGCGTCGGTGCGTCAGAAACAATGACACATTCACCCTTCAAAGGTTGCCGCAGTCAAGGCTGAGATTGAGAATCTGCGCACAATAGGCTTCATTTACCCCATTGCGTATACCACTTGGGTTTCGAATCCTGTTCCCATTGACAAAAAATAGGGTACCATTCGCGTCTATACAGATTTCCACAATTTGAATTTGGCATGTCCCAAGGACAACTTTCCAACTCCTTTTATTGACCAAATTATTGACGCTGGACATGAGGTCTTTTCCTTCATGGACGGGTTCTCTAGATACAACCAAATTCATATCCGAAAGGAAGATCAATACAAGACTGCATTTACAACCCCTTGGGGAACATTTTCATATCGAGTGATGCCCTTTGGACTCAAGAACGCTGGAGCCACTTTCCAGTGCACCATGACATACTGCTTCCATGACCTTGTTCACATCATATTGGTTTATCTAGACGACCTTACCGCTCGGTCACAGAAGCAATCACAACACTTAGACGACTTGCAACAAATCTTCTTGCAATGTCGCAAGTACAAAATCCACTTGAACCCTCTAAAGTGTGTATTTTGTGTCCCAACGAGTCATCTGCTTGAATTCATCATCTCCAACAAAGGGATTGCAGTTGAACCTCTTAAATTTCAATCCATTCTTGATCTACCCTCACCATGGACTTTGCATCAATTGCAGAGTCTCCAAGGCAAGGCTAACTTCCTTCACCACTTCATACCAGAATATGCGACAAAATCCCATGGTTTATTATGTCTACTTCATACCAACATTCCATTTGTTTTGGATCGGCATGCGCAAGATGTGTTTGATGCATTAATGCAAGCTCTGGATTCTGCCTCATTACTATCCACACCTGACTTCACCAAGGAATTCATCCTTTATGTGTCAGCCTCCGAAAATTCCATCACTGGAGTTTTGGTCTAGGAAGACGATGCTCGTCAAGAGCATGTTATTTACTACGTTAGTCAGAAGCTAACCGGTCCCCCCCTACGATATTCGACTGAAGAAAAGATGGCCCTCGTCGATGTATTCTCAGTCCAAAAGTTGTGCCATTACATTATCAAAAACAATACTCGAGTAGTGGTTGATTCCAACCCTATGTGGTACCTCTTGAGCCGTTTCCTCCTACAAGGTCGTGCGTCCAAGTGGATTGTCTTCCTCCATGAGTTTGACTTGGAATTTGTTGCCCCGAAAAGCACCAAATATTTGGTGCTATCTACACTGATGACAGACTTTCCCCTGTTGTCCACACCACCACCAATCACAGTCAGCCTTCCTGACGAATTCTTATTTGTCATTTCCACGAAAGATCCTTGGTATGAGGGCATTCTCTTGTACTTGCGCACCCAAAAGTTTGAGGCTCACTTAAGCTGTGAAGATATACGGTGCATCTGATATCAAGATGCTCGCCATATCCTTATTGGATATGCTATATACCGTCAGGGTGTCGATACCATATTACATCATTGCCTCACCCACAATGAGGCTGAAAAGGTCCTCAATGATTGTCATAGTGGAGCTTGCGTTGGCCACCTCTCTGGTTTGGCGAGTTCTCAGAAGATTCTACATGTCAATTATTTTTTGCCTTCCATTTTCTCCAATTGCATCGAGGTCGTCACAGTTGTCAACTCTTTGCCCCAAAATCAAGGACTCCCCCCGCGCCACTACACCCCGTGGTCACAGTTGGTCCCTTCTGCAAGTGGGCGATCGACTTCATGACAATCAATCCTACCTCGACCGAAGGCTATAGAAACACTATTGTGGTTGTCGATTACTTCACAAAGTGGGATGAGACTATTCCTACGTTCAACTGCAAGGCTGACACAACGGTTCGATTTTTATTTAACCACGTCATTTCACATTTCGGTGTTCCCCAAAAGATCATCTCAGACCACGGTAGCCATTTTGAAGACGTTGTTTGGACTGAGCTTTCAACCATGTTGAAGTTCGAACACCAGTACTTGTCTTCCTAGTACCTTTAGAGCAATGCTCAAGTTGAAGCTATCAGAAACATCATTAAAACCATGCTCCAGGGGATGGTAGGGAATCATAAAACCAAGTGGCATCATATGCTCTTTTCCACCCTTTTGTCTTACCGCACATCCACAAAGACCTCCAGCATCTTCACCCCTTTCCATTTGGTCCACGATGTTGAATCAATGCTTCCCATTGAGTGCCAGATCTCATCGCTACACCTCGCCGTAGAACTCCTTCTTGACATTTCACCTCTAGAAGAAAGCCTCCTCTTGCTTGAACAAACCAATGAGGATAGTCATGTTGTGCCCAAAGCAATTGAAGCAGCCTAGACTCAGTCGAAGTCACATTTTGACTTCTAGGTCCACCCTCGCACCTTTAGCGAAGGTGATATGGTCCTTATTTACGACCAAGCCAACGATAAGTTGGGAAAATGTAAGTTTGAATCCATGTGGTATGGCCCATACATCATTCAACACTGCCTCGATAAGGAGGCATACATTCTTGTTGACTCTAATGTCCAACTCTTGAAGAATCCCCACAACAGGCTCTACCTCAAGAGATTCTATGCTTAAAAATTGCCACCACGAGTCACGTGTAGTATAATTTTCCTTTTTTGTTTTACACCGTTCTTAACATGAATCTTACACTTTGCTTCCTTGACTGCTCCATATGGATCCTACATCGCATTGCTACACTATATTTGTTAATGGAGCAAGAAGATGGTCTCCAAATATTGCCTAGGATGCATGGGTTATATATTCCCCGTCACATGAGTTGATCCATATAGACGGAATCTGTGTTGGCATTGCTACCAAAAACTAGATTGAGTATGATGGTGTCACTGGTCTCTTGGTCATCGCCCTCTAGTTGGGTATTCGTGTCACATGCCCCAATTTTGTTAAAAAAATATATTATCATATTTGATTTTATTTCAAGAAAATATGTTAAATTTTATGCTAAGTTGTAAATGATGACTCAACAGAATCAAGGGTGTGAATGTAAATCTGAATATTTTAATTTTAAATAAATAAAAGTGGAGACAATAGCTCGGGACAGTTGTTAAAAGAGTGTTTACTGGTTAAGTTGGTGGAGGAGACTGGGTGGAGAGCAAATAGACAAGTGGCAGCATCCTCAGACACTTCCAATGTTGCAAGTGGAAACCTCCCTACATTTGGGGTCATGATCCCCCAAGAAAGTGGGATCAGAGCAGGTGGCTCAATTAATGACAATTAACCCAAAAAGACCTAGGCAATCTTAATAAAAATACCCATTGAAGAGAGCTGAGGCTGCTCATTCCAAGAAGAGAACCATTCAGGTGAATGGACTTCAGAGGATTTCATTAGGAAGGGAATTTGTGGAATGTGTTTGAGGGGTAAACTGCAGAAAGTGATCTAGTGCAACTTTTTAGCTGAAGGATCTTACTGTTGAGTGCAGAGTTAGTACTGAGTCATTGGATTAGTATCTTGTTGTATGCTCCACCAGTTCTCAGCCAAGGAGACCAGGAATAGGCTCGAGGATCCTAAGAAGTCGTTGTTTGAACGCTCTCCAAGAGTTGGTAGGGAGGAATGGCCTCCCAACGCTGTTGTTGTCCATCTTAATTAGGTTCTACAGTCTTTTTTGTTTTACTGTGTTAGATGGTTAAATGTGAATCTGACTGTTTACTGAATGTTAAATGTTTAGTCATGAATTGTTAGAGTTAGTAATCTTTTAGTTTATTTCTTTTACTAATAATGTTAATTAAACTAAGTTTAAACATTTACAAATGAGAAAATAGAGTATTACTAGAAGTATTTAAATATAACGAGTAAATTAAAACAATTTACAAAAGTCGATTTCTGAACGATTTCAACCTGTCAATTTCAATAGATTAAACAATAAGAATAGGATAGTAGCAAATTCATAAATGAAATGCTTATTTATATAAGAGCTGTTTTTTATTTTACTAATAGGTTATACAGGAAGAGTAACCACAGGGTCAAAACCCTTTATTATTTTCTTAATTTTATTAACAGGAAATCAGTGAGTTATAAATCTAGTATTTGATGCATTATTATTAAACAAAGTTGAACTAATGAAGACTGGTTACAGTCTTTATGACAATATATTTATATACAGAAGTAATTCAAGGAATTTAATTATATAAAATTAATGATAATAACTTAAGCATTATATGTTTTACAAGTAATAAAAACTTATTTAAATAAATTAAAAATGAATCATTTAAAAACCAGGGTTTCATAAAGGAAACCACTGAGCTTAACAATATTATATTATGACTGAGTGACAGTCATCAAACCACTATTAATATTTCATGCAAACAAATATAAACACACTAAAATTATTATTATTACAAAGTCGAATAGGGTATAAACCCTAAGTTTACAGAGTCATAATAACTGCTTAAAGATAAACTGAGTCCAAGCTCAAGGAAAAACCCTGATGCTTTTCCTTGAACAAAAAACTGTTTATTACTTCATAGGCCGAGAATACTTTAACTTAAAACAGATTCTACAAACCAGCTCAAATCCGGCGCACCCATAAAGTAGTATGGGGTTTCAAAAATAAAAGACATCAGACCAAGTATCAACTTTGGTAAAAACACGAGGAATAAGCATTTTTACAGGTCACGGCTTAAGCTAGAGATTACCCTGCTGTAAGCGAGGGTTTAAACAAAAATGAAACTAATAAACTAAAGAACAATAATCCAAGAACTGGAAACACCAAGCAGTAACTTCTTCCAACTGCAACTTTCCCCTAAGGTCTGAACAAGCAGGAGGAGCCATTTCGTAACCGGGGCTTACCCATGAAATGAACGCTGGTCCTTTTGTGAAGGGGTTCCTTCCCAAGATGATGCAAACTGTCATCTGCACATCTAGAAATCAAAATATAATTAAAAACATGTAAATAGAATCGAAATCGAATTTATGTATAGTGTTCAACTTCTTAAAAGCAACGCATACCTGTAAGTTGGAGAACGAGGTCAAGAAGAAGGTAGACCAACACCATGAGCTCAACAACCTTCACGTTCACCTAAGAAGGGATAGCTGAGTGTGAGTTTCACCTTCATCAACAACTGGAGCAAGAGTAAGCCAAGGCAGTGGCAAAAACCACGACTTCAACTCTATATCTAACAGCTATGTAAAAAAAACCCTCATGCACAACAAAGTGTTGCAGAAAACTATTCATTCATGAGCTACGGTGTATAACCCTCACTCTAAACAGTGGCTCATCAAAGAAAAGGCGCAAATAGTGGATCTATAGGCAACAACTGCGAGCCCTCAATGGCTGCAGCGAACCCCAACATTGCAAAGACCGAAACCTTCGCAGAAGCAATGAAGTTTAGGGTTGAAAGGAAGGATTTTAAGTCAGTATTTGCATGGCGAGGAGAGCTCCACGTGCACCTAAATCTTTCCACTTCACAGTGGGTTCTTCTATATAGTCACCACTGCATTCAGTCGAATCCAATAGTTGATAACCAATTATTTTATGCATGTAATGATACTTATTATAAAGTCAATACCATATCACTGCCCAACAAATCAAGCCTTGACTTTGAACAAGTGGTATAACAACATTTATATATAATGTTTAAACCTTGTAAATAGATTGGGTGAAGAACCAAGTTGCATATGAATTCAATGCCCTCTTACTCAAGGATTTGTTTATAAATTCAATGCCAATAATGTAAGGATTTTTATAACTTTTCATAAACAAACTTATAAGGAAAAAAGTAAGAGGTTAGTATAAGCCTAAACATGTTTGAAACTGCTTTTAATAACTCGGTATAATATTCACGAACTATGAAGGGTTAAGTCATAAGAGTAGAATTAAACTAACATGGTTTATAAGGTTGTAATAACACTTATACACAAAATAGTTCCTTCACTCAAAAAGAAATCTACGATACCAGATGTAGGATATAAATCTATAGGTATATGGTTATGGAACTCCATAATAATTGTCTAGTTCTAAGATGAACCTAAACAATATGAAGTTAAAATTTGGAGTTAGAATAGTGGAGTCTTTAGGATTGTACTGCATCTTATTCACATATAAAACAAATATTAGGGTAATGTGAAATTATCACATTATGTCATTCATGATGATAATGGGATTTCCAACTACGATCTTGGCGATTTACATGTTGAGAATATCTCATAAACTACAAGCGATGTTAAGCTGATAATTAACCAAGTTGAATCCTAATTGAGACAAACTTAAGAAGAATACTATAGGCTTATGTTTTGAAGGACTTAGGTCCATTTATATAATGATGAGCAATGCTTAATTTATTATGATCGTGACAGCAATAAACTCTTTATCTAAGAAAGAGTTATAAAATATTATCTTAAGCTCTTTTAAACTGGAAATCAATTAGACTAAAGTTAAAAGGAAAGTTTTTATCTATCATAAATATCTTACTGATAATAAGACAAACAATAGGGAAACATTAATAACCTCTATGAAACAAGGATGAAGCAAAATAGTATGGCTTTACAAATAAAAGTGACATTGCTTTACTTGGTAGATTCTTGAGTCTTCTAAACAAAACTTTTACTCTAGCAGTATATTCTACGCTAAGAGAAACCATATCTGTTGTATCGCCTTAATAAACTTTTACTGGGTCAAAAATTACCTGTCAAGCCTGTAAAGATTCAAAAAATCCAGATACGTTAGCAATTGCTAAGTAAGCCCCGGCTAGAAAATGACTCCTCACCTACTTGACATTCAAACCACCAGTACAGTTAAATAATTGACTGAAGATTACTCACATCACATATCAATTTTAAAACAACATTAATTTATATGTGTTAAAGTTAACGAACACTTTTATTATCAATTTCATTTCTATTTATTTAAGCTGCTAGTGGTTATCTAATTGCAACTGTAAACATTTTATGTTATCTCAAAATTTTTAATTTTTGTGAAAATTTGGGGTATTGACGATTCGTCACCTTGATGTCTTCTTAGACTCCTATTTGCTTGTCTCCCAGTTAAATAACCGCTACCGGGTACGCGATCCTTGTCTTTTTAGAAAGTTTCTCTGCACTAAACAGTTGGTTATAAATTTTAAATCGATCGCATTCATAGATGTTCCCAAAAACCTCAATAGTTTAGTAGACTGAATGGCTAACGACGTTCTAGAATGGAATATTCATCATCCCGTATAGGAAATCAAGAAACTACATCATGCATAAACATATAAAAACATGCATACATGTGTAACATACATCATCTAGGCATTTTGATCATCATAATAACAAGACTCACATAAAAACCATAAAAAAAGCATCCATGTGCATCAAAAATATACATATATAGCATGTCATAAAGTGTTCAATACAATATGAGAAGTTGCACAAGCTTTCTTAGTTGAATATACATAGCAATACAAATATCCTAGTGCACCACTGCACTAGGGGTAGCCCCACTAGCTGCTAATGAGAGTCGAACTCATCATCCTACTTGACTTTGTATCCTCCTTTTAGGCCTCCTCCTCACTGGAGCTATCCTCGTCCTCCATTGGCATGTCCCCTCATGCCATCGCTCGAACGTACTCCACTGCAGTTGTGATCCTCTTCATCAGAGGAATCCACTCGCGAGGAGCACAGTAACAAGCAGTAATCAGATCGTCATCCAAATGATTCCAACCATCATCAGTCACACCGTCCAACAGACTCTCAATATCATGACAGAGCGACCGCAAGGTACTCCAAGGCCCAGGAGCAGGTGGATCCACCCCCTCCACCCTCCCCCTTTGTCGCTCGTAACCCGTGGGCGCTTGTGGTCCAACGTATGCACATACACATAGTACATCATTAGTATCTGTCGTAAACATCAAAATGGCTAACACTAAGCTAGTGTACTATATATGAATTTAAACACATAAAACATCATGTATATATACCATCTGGTCCCCAGGACAGAGCTAGAGGTCGAGGCATCTCTGCGTCTCCCCTGTAGTCCATGCCTGCGTATGGGTAGTACTCAATAAGGACTGGTAGCTGACACCACTATGCGAGCATCTCTCGAGTAAAGAAATGACCCATTAGGCTGCCTCCCTCATGGACCATCATATCGCTCCATCGACGCATCTGAGGCTCCTGAGGCCCACCATCCTGCACTGCTAAGTGCAGTCAAAGGGTCAGCAGCCTCTCAAAGAAGAAGGAGCACAAAAAGGAAGGGAAACATAAATACCCTCTTGCAGTCCTATAACGGTTTAGCACACACCGAACCAAATTCAAATACATATGGGCCCACCCATAGTAGGTTCCCACCATCACATGCTCCATAATCTAGAGTTTCCCCCCTAAGATCTTATGCGGTCCTGACGACCCCAAGATCCGCACCACCATGGCTGTAACCGCCCGAGTTGAGAGACTCTCAATTTTGCATACCAAAATATATGACCCATGCACATAAGTAGAGGCATAACAGTGCCTCTTGCAGAGATCATCCAAATTCTCCCTGTGAGAGAGCTTTGGTGTCGTCTCGCCAATCACTCCCAGCATCGGGAGCCCAGTCAAAAAGTACACATCCTGCAGCGTAATCTCAAGATGATTCCCCTGGATGACAAAGAAACTTGCCCCAACATCCCAAATACCCACCAAAGTCTCTAGTATCAGTCGTAAGCTCCTCATTGGGGGAACCTGCATATACTTGAGCAATCCACTCTAGGATAGCGTATCCTGCTCGCTTGTGTTCCTCATGGCATGCTTCCATAGGTCCTTACAATCTCGCTCCCTCCACACTAGGTGAGTCATCCTGCATGGAAGACAAATCTCTGTTAGACACAGTCCCACACCAAAAATCATCCAGGGATGAAGTTGCACCAGTTTAACCAAACTTAGAGACCCAAGTCGTGACTTTTAGCTGAACAGGTGCAACCCAGTCGCACCTTTTTGCTGAACAGGTGCGACCCAGATTGTTCCTTGTCCTTTGACAGGCATGACCGAGTCGCGACTGTTTGGTCGAAAAGCACGAACCAGGTTGTGGATTTTCCCTCGAAAAGCGTGACCCGACCCGAAAAACCCTTTCAATACGACCTAGGCCCCTAGGTGAGAAAATCACAAAACTAAACCACTGAAAAGGATGGTTTTGAGGAGTATTCTTACCTGCAAGAGACGAATCAGAAATCCATCAGTCGAAATGAAAGAAATCAGCAAAATAATTCTAGGGTCCTCCACTCCAACTCAGCACTGAATAGTAACAATGACACATGTCATGTGGTCCCCCCCTATTTATGGGCCTCATTAGGTCTGTTTTTCTTTCAAGCACTGCAAAGCCATCCAGAGTCTGTTTAGGATGGCGTTTGCAACATCAGGTTCATTTTTTCATCCTCTATCTTTTAATGAGACCCTTGTCTCGCGCTTTCATAATGAATTTTTGGGCCAGTTCCCAGAATCCATCTTGATTTGTGTACCACCATGCAAGTCTCCATGATGGAGTTTCTGTTAAGCTCTTTTCTGACTCCTAAACAAATGAAAATATCGCCAAGATCCTTTCATGCTCGTTAAAGTACTTGAAAGGGCGTCTACATAGCCACATTTATCTCCTTTTGCATTCTATGTAGACTACCATAAGAAAATGACAACCTCGACACACTCAAGCTAGGAACATTTCCCTTTGCATCCTTTTATACTTTCTTAGGCATTGGGACCAAAATTTACGAAAAATATCATCATGGGTTGTCTTTAAGCTCTTTTCCAACCTTCTCATCAAGAAAATATTGTCGAGCAAACTTGGTTTCGTTCATGCTCATAAAATTATTTGAATGATTGTCCAGTCAGTGTAAGTTTAACCTTTTCGAGCATGCTTGGACTTCCAATGGTAAAGAAGTCTCCTATCCCCCAAAAAAGGTGGGCGAGCTCTCCTATGTACACTTTTATCCTTTTTCGAACACGAGAGACTATTAATGAAAAAGAGACCCCATTAGAGTCTTCTTTCTGTTTTTAGACTCTCTAAAATTGAAAACACCATCGAGCATTTACTTTCTGAAGGTATATGGAATTAGAATAAGCTATGAGGAAGATTCTTTGGTTTGTCTATGGAATAAGGCTATTGGGTAGATTTCAGCTAAAGAGGCTTATAGTGCAATTGCTCAGTCCTCTTCTCCCAACTTCTGCAAGTGGTGGAATAATTTGATGTGGAAATGGTCACTTCCTTTAAAAGTGAAGTGTTTCTTTTGGATGCTAATGGAAAATAAAGTTCTAACCTAGAAAAACTAAAAAAAAAACGAGGATGGGAGGGTCTAGGGGGGTGTCCCATTTGCAAAAGAGAGGATGAGTCAGCAGAACATATGTTTATTAAATGGGGGTTCATTAAAGCAGTTTGGAACCTTGTTACTAAAGACCTGAATCTGAATTATGTTTGGGGAGAAGGTCCTTTGCATGAAAATTTCCAGTAATGGTATAATTGAGTTTCTTCCTTCAGAATTCTCCCAATTTCCATTTTCTGGCATAATTGGAAAGTTTAGAATAAGGTTTTATTTGAGAATGTTAATCCAAAAGCCAATGTTTGTGTTTCAAAGAGACTCTCTTTATAAATAATTTGTGATTGATAAAAGAATCTCATCTCAAAAAGTGCTTCGCAAACCTTTATTTTCTCCCTTTGCAGTTGTATGGTTCTTCGAAGGAAGGGAAATGTGGATGCAGTATGCTACTCAAATTAAATGATCAACATCTTTTAATATTTGAATGGGAGGTGATGCTGGGAGTAACACAAGAGTAGATCTCCTCTGCCTTTGGGGGATTTTCTTCTTTGCTAAGAATTGTGGAGTTGACTCTTTGATTATCAATGGAGACTACAAGGTTGTAATAGAATGGACAAAAGGAAACTTCAACTTGCAGGTCATCAATTTGAAGGGTTGGTGCAAAAGAATGAAGGTTTTGGAAAATTCGTTTCTTGAGCTATCCTTTATGCATATATCAAGATCTTACAATAGAGAAGCAGACAGATTGTAAATAATGGAATCTTGTTTTTTGGCTAGTTATTTTTCCAAGAGGTTATAGAGGGGAAGATCTCGTTAGAGGGATCAATTATCATAGATTAATCATTTTCTGTGTTATGCTTGTCTTTTAGATATTTGGTTTTTTTAAGCAAACTTTGCAAAAGCTAGAATTTTGGAAGAAGTTCAGGTTCCTCTGTGTCATGGAGAGGTCAAGGTGCAGCTTCATGTTGATAGAGATTGTTTCTATTTTTTGTAAGACTATGACAAAGTTGAAAAAACTATGAACAATATGAAATGTATGTGATCTTTTTTTTATTCAATTATGAATATCAAAAAAGGTTTTTTCCAAAGAAAAAAACTTAAATATTTTTTTAATGAAATAACATTTCACTTTACATTTACATTTTACACATGATATTTTTTCCTAAATATTATTATGTTGGTGACAGGGAATATATATGAATCGGTTAGGTCTATTAATCGGCCACAAAAACAATCTAATATGGGTGAGATGTTGTAATGTTCCTACCTAACAAAATAATAAAAAATAAATAAAAAATTTAATTATCTGCCATAAAAAATGGTCCGTGAGAAAAAACAACACAATATAGGGGAGATGTTGTAATGTTTCTACTTAACAAAATAATAAAAAATAATAAAAATAAAAAATTGAATTATCCGCAAAAAAAATGTTGGTCATGCACATGGTTTTAAAACCATGTGCAAGGCCTCTTAAAAACCCATGGTTTTATTGTACATGGTTTAGGAGGGCCTTACAAATGGTTTTAAAGCCATGTGCAAGGCCTCCTAAACAACCCATGGTTTTGTTGTACATGGTTTAGGAGGTAGTTGCAAATGATTTTAATACCATGTGCAAGGCCTCCTAAACAATCCATGATTTTAGGAGGGCCTTGCACATGGATTTAAAACTATGTATGGGGGAGATGTTTTAATGTTTTTTCCTAACAAAATAAAAAATATTATATGCAGCCATAAATAGTATTAAATATTAATAATAAAAATATTATTTGTGGACCTTAAATAAAAAAATGCGTCTTTTGGTCTAAATCACATTAAAGCTGATAGTTGAGTGCAATACTTAAGAAGAGGTCTGCACCTCCAAATATTTGATCCCTCTCGGCACTTGATAGAGCCTGGGATTTGGATCTATGCTGGTTTTATTCAATTATGAATATCAAAAAAGGTTTTTTCCAGAGAAAAAAACTTAAATATTTTTTTAATGAAATAACATTTCACTTTACATTTACATTTTACACATGATATTTTTTCCTAAATATTATTATGTTCGCGACAGGGAATATATATGAATCGGTTAGGTCTATTAATCGGAGAGACATATTTAAATTTTTTAGTTTTCAAATGTTTTTAATATAGTTTGATTAATTTTTATTTTTTGAATTATTTAAATATTGATTTAACTTAATTTTTATTGGTCCTTTGCAGGTGCCATTTGCCAGGCGGCGTGATAACGTAACCAATGGCATTGAAAAATGAAAAGTTTGAGTTAGAATTAAATGAGCCAGATACCTTTAAGCTGCACTTTTGCTCGATGTTATTGCTGTTAGTAATCGGGTGTGGCATTAAGCGTACAACATGCAGATTAACTGACATCAACCCTATTGTGGCCTTACGCGTACGGCCTTCCACCTGTCATCCAATCCACTTGTTAGAGGGGTGGACCGCTCTCCCCAGCAATGCTATCCTGGTGTCTTCATATTCCTGCAATAGCGGATCACATGTCTTGGATTCTTAGTACTTCTAGGTCATCCTCGTATCTCGTATGGCAGCTGGCCAAAAACTTCTGCACTCACTCACTTTGAAAACCATGCAGCAACCAGTGCGTTACACTTGATCTCCTGCATGCACCAAGGTGCATGCGTTACAGGTTTTTTCTGCTCTAAAATGGGGTTACTCTTCAATTTCTGACGAACCGATTTCATTCAACTAGTCTTAGCTTAAGCTTATGCCACTACTTTCATTAAAAAAATGAGGAAGTTGAGACTAATTTCTTTAGTTTATTTCGTAGCTGTGTTTGGAACTTCATGTGTAATGCTATGCTCTAAAGATGTTGTTGCTCTAGATGTCCTAATTGGAAAACACAAATTAGCAATACAGAAGACAAAGTGGAAGAAAGGCACTGGTACATGGTATGGAAATCCACATGGAGATGGAAACGATGGTAAGGGCAAACATAGTAATTTTTTTAAACTTATTTTTATATGTAATATGACTGTTGTCCTTTGGAAATTCAAGATATATGGACGTTTGATTGAAAAAAAATGGTATTTATGTTTTGCTTTGTAATTACAGGCGGTGCATGCGGATATGGCAGCCAAGTGAAACTGAAACCTTTCCGATCAAAAGTATCAGCAGGGAGTGCAGATATGTTCAAAGGAGGAGGAGGCTGTGGAGCTGAATATCCCCATCTTGACCTTGGGGAAAACAATAACAAAATTTGCATTATCGAGGGATTAGATTCTAAAATTTGTTTGTCTGTATGTGCAGGTAAAATGCACTGACAATCTTTTGTGTTCAGCAAAGCCAGTGACTGTGGTGATTACTAACGAATGCCTTGGTGGCCCATAGTCTAATGGAGAAACACACTTTGATCTCAGTGGTACTGCCTTTGGCCATGTGGCATCTGATCCTAATAGATCTTCGCAGATGCGTAATGCTGGAGTTGTGTCTCTTTTGTTCAGTCGGTATTTATTATTTATTATCTTTTTTACATGCTATTTATCCCTAATATTATATGGAATTAACGTTGATTTGAATCAGGATGAATGGAAAAGTTAAAACTAATTAATGGCAAGAATTCATTTTGAATAATGAAAATTGAGTGAGCTCAATGTTTGAGATTTGATTTGAATCAGAATAATATCAAATTCTGTTGCCACCTACAGCCCCGCAACGCTGTGTATAAAGTAAGGTGTAACGCTGTGTATAAAGTAAGGGAAGATTGGAAAGATATAAAGTAAACTGCTGGTTATTCATACATCAACCACCCCAATCAATGAAATCAATCTGTGCTGGACAATACACATACACTTGTGTGAGAGTATGTCTGAGAGACATTTTGATGCTTCTCTAAGTCTTTAAATATGTAAGTGGAAATTTTTGTTTTAGCAAATAAAATTCATATACAATGACCCAAAACCTAAACCAATTTTATTGTAACTTGCATCAACAGACAGAATTTATATGAACGAAATATTCCCTTTGACGGATAGAACATTTATTAATGCTAATAATTGCATACTGCTCAGACTTTCCAGGTCACTAGCTTAATATTATTGTGGCACAACTACACTTGACTTTGAAATTTTGGCGGGGGAATTTGAATCAATGAGGCTGGTCTGATTGTCATAAAGTTCAACTTTCTTCTCTCTAAGACGAGGAAATAATCCTTTTACATATTCCCATACCGTCACAAACAATCCCAACAAGTAAAAGAGGTAAGTCTGCAGATTTCTGCAGGTACTGTAAAAGTATGCAGTGCAACAAAAAGAATCTTCTTCTTTTTGGGATGATGCGTCATGCATGCCACTTCCTGCAAGGATAGTGAAAAAGTTAGCAGACAACATAGTCACTCAAGTGCACACTATATTAGCGTGCAATCTTCTTCAAACAACAAAAGATTAATAGATATTCAATCATTCAAATATAGATGTTTGCCGCCTTACCCATTTCAGTATGGGACAGGTTTGTCCATTTAAGAGGATGCAATTTAGACTCTGAGGACGTGATAAGCTCAAGAAGAGCTCGATTCACCTGCCAAATGACAAACCAAAATTCAATCACACAAATGTTTGGAACATGCCTGTTTCCAAAGATTTTAAGATTATAGGATTTCCAGCTTGATCTTCATGTTCATGGTTTTCATGTTAAATTGCAAACGTTATCACAATCATATTTAGAACACACTTATATTTTAATTTTAAGATTGCAGATATTTCTAGATTTATCTTCTATGGTCAAAGTTGGCATTAAATCCAGACAAGTACTCCTAGAAACTAGTCTGTGTATTATTTTACATGTATTATTTTACAACTTTTAGAAGTAAAACTGCCTGTTTCTGTCTGCAATGAATGCAATTTGGATTATATGGAAAAAAATTTAAGAGTCACAATAGTCGTGGACAGGGATCAAGATTGAAGGGCTGGTCTTAATTTCATATGGAAGGTTATATATTCATGCAGCCCTTCATTGATGAAGGGCTTTCAAAAAGCTCACATTTCAAATGACAGTAATAAATTAATTGTACATTTCATTTACTTGATGATGACAAAAATGTAAAATTGCACAAGTGAATGTATATCCCTGCCTACATTGTGTTCAATCTATTTGATTTGGGAATAAGTCTACAATTGCTCAGACGCTTTAAGGTTTATAATCAGAAAGGAACTCAGACAGATGGTCAAGCCGGATAGTACAATCTATGGCTATAAATTTGGAAGTATGGATTGAGGACGGGAAAAGGTGCTCACTTAAGAGACCATTCTTGATGGCGTTGAAGGAATTCAAAACAAGAGGCAGCCTATGCTAGAACTCCGAAGCTTCAGTCATAAAATAAAATCTATTGGGGAAGTAGAAGCAACCAAAGCTGAATGTTTTGAGATTACTTTTGAGATTACTGAGAAATTGATAAACTATCAAAAAGATGCAGACTTGAAGAAAAACAATGGAGGTTTTTGCACAGTCATCATCTGAAAGTTTCACAGGGCCAATTCAAAGAATTATCCTCTGACAAATATAAAACTAAAGTCTTCAAAAAGTAATAGGTTGTCAACTAATTAACTTGTGCTTGAATGCATGCACATCTCAGCCTTACAGTAACAGGAAAGGCAAATTTATATAAAATTACCTTGGCTGCCGGAGTTAGCCAATGAATCTAACGAGTTCTTCCTCAGCCGTTCATTGTGTCCCGCCAACCTTCTCCTGCAACTTCTCTTTGCGTCGTCAAATTCTGCTATGCCATGGAATCTAGATAGGCACCACAACACCCAATTATTCATGTGTATTATCAAATTATATACTTAATATGTATGGATCCATGTTGACCTACTCAGAAAAAAAAACAGTGAGGTGCAACCATCTCCTGGTTAGTTACCTGCTACACTGCTGACAGAAGCTTTGCTCGGTACCAAGAAAAATGACTTTGGGGGCTTTGGAATGCATTTCACAGACTTTATGTCTCTTGTGATATTCTTTTGCATTGGCCAACACTACGTTGCATCCTTCCACTTGACAACGGGGAGGTTGAGCGGTCGAAGCCGGCAAAGCCCTCGGCTTCTTATAAACGCAATCGCCAGCGCTATTACCAGTGACTAGATTAATTACCTTAGCCAGATTCGCAGCGTCTCCAAAATGCTGCCACTTTCCTAGCTTAAGGCACGTTAAGGAATACCCTTGAACATCCTTGATGACATTAATGTTATCTCTCATGCGATCCTCGTTAGCACTCTGATAATTGTCATTCCTCCGGAGTCCCACCCAAGCCAACTACCACCATATTTCTTTGACCAGAATGGCTATACTGGGAACCCCCAAGAAAATTACCACCATTTGCAACCCCTTCTACAAGCCAACCCTTCAATAATCCATTTCCTTCGCTTTTCACAGAACCCTCAGCCAAAGGATTCTGATGAATCTTGACATCCAGAGGAAACTGTGCCTTGTGATTGCCTGAAAAACTCCCATCGTTGATGACTTTAGTAAAATTACCAGCATCCATGAGAGGCTCAGACAGGGGGAGGACTCATGAACCATGTTCGTCCCACGGAATAACTCCTTCCCAATATTATAACCCTCTTTTGAACAAATCCATTCAGCCATGGGTAATCTCTCATACCTATCCCCGGTCGTACTGTAAAGCCCTGTGCAACCGTCCCAGTCCCAAGGAATCTTTAAATGCCAATCCTGCATCTTAGAGGGCTAGCAATCATCATGGCTGCTGCTATTGTTACCACCATGATTTGCCATGGAATTTGAGTCCATATTCTTAAAAATGAATTCTTCTTCACAAGACCAAAACTAATCCAAGGAAAAATACAGATACACACATGATGAATATTTACCAAATCCAGTGATCCCATATTTGCTTCGATTTCCAAATATGGGATGATTAAAATACTAACCTAGTTGTCTGAACAAAACTTCCATAAGAGAAATACTCCCCAGAGCCTCGTCCAACAGATCCGCATCAGAGAGCCCCTGAATCAAATTGATGTAGGTAAAAAAATCTAGGTCCATCCCCTTCTCAACCATGAGAATCTGCATTTTCATGGAAAAATCGAGCTCGCCCATTTTACAGAGCCAGTCTGCTTACCACCGGCTTTTGCAGAATCAACTGAATCTACTTATGGGTAAGCTGGATCAACAGACTCAACTGGATCATCTTTGGCGAGGACTGCTTCGCCCATCTGGAGCTGAGCTTCAAGTTCTACTCTCTGAGCCCCACTGTGAGCGGTGTTCTTGGACAGACATACGGGGTAGAATACAGGAGCACTGTGAAGATGGGGGTGGCCATGCCCGTCATGGGAGGAGAGTCCAGTTATGTCACTTCCAGTCTGTTCGCCGCAGACTACAAAGTTTCCCACTTCGCCGCCTCCTCCTCCAACGATGATAAATTTAGCATGACCAGTGCACTCAACTGCGACAGCGGATGCGGCGGTGGCCGTGGGATTGACTCCACATCGCCCAAGGCACAATAAACTCCCCATTGGCTGCGGCTGGGAGTCTTATTAAGAAATCCCTTGTACCAACAGTTTTGGCAAGGATCTGGAAAGATCGCAAGACAGATAGATAATTAAAGCTGTACTGTGATTTCAGATTTCAGATGAATAAATGTTTGATGGGAAGTTTTACACCTCACACTTCTAATGAAATTTTAAAATAAACATTGCACTTCTTGATAACCTGTCAAAATTTAAAATTGTATTTTATTTTGACGGGAAATTATTGAATTACACTTCTGGGACGGGCTAGGAGGCCTTTGACGGGCTATGACGGGTTCAATTTTGATCCCTGGTCGTGGAGATCCTGACACGCATGCAATACTCTGAGATTTGACGCAATCTACGATCAGTGGAGATCAACCTCCATCCACTTATAATAATAATAAAAAGTTACAAATGACCTCCACTTAATATATATATATATATATATATATATATATATATATATATATAAAGTTTATCTTCTGATGTATCA
>LPNX010314185.1:156630-178459 GCA_001517045.1 Pseudotsuga menziesii
CTTTTTAAAAGAAACCAGCAGTTATATGGTCATTTAGAAAGAAACTAGTGGTATATAAGACAAAAACTATTAGTTTATAAAACCATGGTCGTTTAGAAAGAAACCAGTGGTATATAAGACAAAAACTATTAGTTTATAAAACCACTGGTATATAGGACAAAAGCTATCAGTATATTTTTAATATGAAACATATCACATTGTCTGCAAATGATCTCTGATACTATGTAAATGTTATTTTTAATTTGGTCTCCTGAGTTAATAGCTCATGGCAAGGATCAATATGTGAATGAATAAATTCAAAACCTAGATATTGTCTCTAAAATTTCATTAATGGATCTTGTAGCTAGGGTTTTACCCCTAGCTTGTGCGAATGAGCACCTACTAAGGATAACTGGCTCCTTAGTAGTAGTTTAGTAAAAAGTAAATAACAATGCTAAACAGAAAAACGAACTACACTAAATATATGCATGAAACAAAACAACAAAATGTAAATAATGGTTTTTATATTGATATTACCTCCGGTGTGAAGGTTGGTGAAGCTCTTCGCAGTGATCCAAGACGGTTGCTCCAAGCTCTAGCCTGCTCGTTCTCCTTCTCCGATGGTGGAAATGGGCCAAAAAGGGGCTCTCAATGGTGAAAGTAGCTCAAGAGTGAGCTAGGGCTTCCAGAGTTGTTTTGGCAGAGTAAGGATGCTTATGACTGTGGATGTGAAATAAGGGGTCTCCATCACCTATTTATAGTTTTTTAGTGGTGGATAGCTGGCCCATGGTTTTGGAAACCATATGGTTTAGGGCAGCTGTTTAGGGTTTTTTCCTCCTTTTCCTCATTATTTTATATTTTTTCTTCCCTTTTGGGGATTTTTGCTATTTTAGAGGAATTTTGGATATTTTTGGAGGAAAAAAAGGGTTTTTTGGAGGAAAAAAAAGGGTTTTTTGGCCTTTTGGAGGCTTTTTAGATGGTTTTATGGCCTTTTGGAGGCATTTTAGGCCTTTTGGAGGCTTTTTAGTGGGATTTTCAGGGAAATATGGTAGGAAAATGGACAAATGAGCCATGTAGTGGGGTAGATGAGGTAGTGAACACTTTTTGGGTGTTAACAGACTGCCCCCTGATGTGCGAGGGCAGGAGCTCATCGTATGGCCGATGGACATCATAAGTCATATATGGTTTGCTTGGGGTGTGGAGAAGAGAAGAAACAAACTGAAGCCCAGAACAACGATCCCGAACCAACTGCAAGAACAAAAAGTACAAAACCTCAATAATGGATGAGGAATCATCTGATCATATGGACGAGGCGGGAATTCCCATGCTCGTATCAGGATATACCATAAAAATAACAATGGGGTCCAAAATATGGGGACCTGACATATACATGGCCTCAAATACTGAATGAGGAAGAATCTCAATATATGGACGAGGCAGGCATACCCATGCTCGTATCAAGATACATAAACATAACTGTGAGGCCTGAAAAGGGGGACCTGTAGGATACATAAACAACCACTGTGTACATCATAAGGATCTAGAAGGGACACAAATCTGGGACATACTGCTGGGCTGACCATATCTAAGCTGAAAAACTGATGCACTGGAATGACAGCAGTGCTACTGAATATGGTACCAAAGGAACTGATGAGCTGCAATGACAAGGGTCATACTCGCAATGGTACACTAAACTGGAACTGAACTGGGTACTCAAGGAAGCATGGAACTGGGTGACTTTCGAATACAATCGCCAACGCAGCCCGGACATCCACGGGAACATATAATGGGGCGTTCCGAAGTGACTCACCAATGTGCTAGAGTCGGGGGAAATCCGGGGTCTTCGACAAATAATGGAAGGGATCTAAATCCTGCACAATTCTCAACGATGAGATCAAGGTGCTGAAGTCGAGCATGTGAGAAACAACCATTCGGAGAGGCAATGATGACTCCTCCCAAAATGGTCCGTAGGCACCCACCACAGATGGTGAGGGGTCCAAGGCGCAGGGGCCTCTGGGTCTATCCTCTGGAATAGAGGGGCTGTCGTCAACGGAGGGAGACCTGCAACTATCAAGGAAATGATTTTTCCTTGACAGGAGCGCGAGGTGGAAAACCGAAATGTGATAGTACTGATGACATGATGGATAAACTGGGGGGAATAACTGGGCAAGTAGAGTGGGGGACTCAAACTTCCTTTGTTCAGAGTATGAGGGCGGGGAGGGTCGGGCAGCATATGAAACTAACTGGAGGTAAGGGGGTCATAGCTGTATTGGATCTAGGAGAGTAACTGGGCTAAGGGAGACTCAAGCTGTGGTAAAATGGCAGGAGACTGCAGAATACTCTGAACAAAGGCGACCTGATTGGGGGTGCTGCCAAGAGGATCGATCATAGCGCCAAGAGGCACGGGTGGACTTCTTCATGGGTTAGAGAACTAGAAGAAGTGTGTATATAAAATGGTACTGTCATGTGGATTTATATGAGCCCAGGACAGTTCATGCTCGTGGTTGCTTTCAATTTTAAGGAGTCTGAAAGCAATAAGAAGACTCTGAAGTGATAGAATGGTACTGTCATGTGGATTTTACGAGCCTAGGACAGTTCATGCTCGTGGTTGCTTTCAATTTTAAGGAGTCTGAAAGCAAATAAGAAGACTCTGAAGTGGTAGAATGGTACTGTCGTGCGGATTTTACGAGCCCAGGACAGTTCATGCTCGTGGGTGCTTTCAATTTTAAGGAGTCTGAAAGCGATAAGAAGACTCTGAAGTAGTGGAATGGTACTGTCGTGTGGATTTAACGAGCCCAGGACAGTTCATGCTCGTTGGTGCTTTCAATTTTAAGGAGTCTGAAAGCAATAAGAAGACTCTGAATTAATGGAATGGTACTGCCGTGTGGATTTTACGAGCCCAAGACAGTTCATGCTTGTGGTTGCTTTCAATTTTAAGGAGTCTGAAAGCAATAAGAAGACTCTGAAGTAATGGAATGGTACTGTCATGTGGATTTTATGAGCCCAGGACAGTTCATGCTCGTGGTTGCTTTCAATTTTAAGGAGTCTGAAAGCAAATAAGAAGACTCTGAAGTCATGGAATGGCCAGGCAAGGAGGAAGTGTTCAATCAAGGAACATTTATGATGACCAGGAATGAGGGTGGGGGGGAACACGGGTGGGCCTCCTTGCGGGGTAAATGAATGGTGGCAAAATAACGAAACATTTGCAATATGACAGGAGTGGATGGCTCATGTAAAAAGTGTGGAACAATCTGATGGCGGCCAATGTGGCGAGCAAATCGAGGCAGCAAGGTGTCGGGACACGATGTTGAAATTGTACCAAGTGAGAGCGAGAAATGATCTCAAGCATCATCACGAGCTCGGAAAAAATGAATCCGACGATATAACAAGTGGGAAAAATGGAGAAAACTGTACAATGCGGACCAATGAGGGCGCGGTTTCAGTTATGGGTAAAAAAGTTTAAGATACAACTCATTACGGGGGTTGCGTAAAGGGTGGCCTTCAGAATCGACTAAAATGTATGCCCCCTTGCCGAGGCAAGTCTGCGCAATGTAAGGGCCTTGCCACATGGATTCAAAATTTCCTTTACCGGTTTTGTCGTGGGCTTGGTCATAGGCGAGGACGAGGTCCCCTTCGTGGAAAGTTCGAGGGTGGACATGTTTGTCATAAACGGCTTTGGAGCAGTTTGTGGCCGCTTCGATGTTCTGGAGAGTGGCACGACGATCTTCATCTGCTTGTTCGAGGGATAGCAAACGTTGCTCAAGGGGGGAGGTATCGGGGAGGAGCTCAACGGCGATATGCAGGGCGGGTATCTGACACTCGATGGGGAGGACAGACTCTACACCGTGAACGAGATGAAACGGGGTAAAACCAGTGGCGGTCTTGGTGGAGGTACGGAAGTCTTTGGATTCAACTGCAAATTGGGTAGCAGTGTTAGAAGAGGATTCATCTGGGAGAAAGTAGGAACGATGGTGCATGTCATCCCAGGGATACTCCGGGGCAGTGAGAGCCTCGAGGATCTCCTCATCAGTGCGGAAAGTTTGTGTCGTCAAATCAGTTGACGAGGGAGTAGCGGCGGAAGAGATCATATAAATGGTATTAACCTCTCCGGAAGGGGGAGAACGCGGGGGGTGGATCTCCTCAATGGTGGGTGATGCAGTCTCAAGATCCAGATTATTCATCTCAAAGAGAGCTTCTCTGTAATCTGGGAGATCGGGACAGTGATTTGTGTAATGCCCGTAAATACCGCATATGGCACAGGGGTGGTTAGTGTGCAGGGATTTGTCGCGAGGCTTGGGGGTTGGATCAAGGTGGACAACTGGGATAGTGGGGTCGTCGTCAAGCAGTTCCATGTGTTCCTATAATGCTGGTAACTGAGGACATTGGTGAGTCGCATGGCCCAACTCATCGCACAGTGAGCATTTGGGAGGAGCACAAAACACAGGGGGGTTTTTGATGGTCTTGGGAGGTGGGACTGCAGAGTAAGGTTGGGGGCCTCTGCCCCCAGTTGGTTTGGTAATAGGAGGGGGGGGGTTCGTGGAGGATGATGGGGTAGCGACACCGGGAGGTGGTTGACTAGTAGTGACAATGGGTTGCACCGGTTGCAGGACGACATCTGGTGTCGGTGGGGGAACGGGAGGCGAAAGATACCAAACGGGTAATCCTAAGGTTAAACCAGGGAGGCTGAGGGTAGCCATGACTGGGGCGCTAACTACTCCTGATGGAGGGAAGAGGAAAGGAATGGTATGGATGGGGGTAGCACCAATGTGGCTAGGTACCAAAGGGGGTTTAGGCAACAAGGGCGGTTGATTAGTAGGAGTCCGCGTATTATGGGATAGGGTACACAGATCAGACACGTCAGTGGCGGGTGACGGGGGTGGAATAGATTGGAAGGTCGAGGTCATGGGCGCATCTGAGTAAACTCCGGGCCCCATATAGGAAACAACTGAAGTGGTGGCACTCGAAACAGGTTGTTCAACCATGGGGAGAACATTTTCGGGTGCCGCGGGGGCATTGGGATCATAGTAGGTGAGTTGGTCGACCTTGACCACCCGTCCCTCGTGGGGGAACATCATGGTACGAAAAACGGAAGAAGCAACCGCCCGCATGGCGTACATGTAGTTGCGGCCAAGTAAAAGGTTATAATCAAGCTGTGCATTGATAACCTCGATGTCGATGAGGATGGTTTTGCCAGCCAGTTGGACGGGGACATTAGTTAATAGGCCTTGTGGTTGAGCTGAACGGCCGTCGTAGGCTCGCAACGCGGTAGTGGACAGCTGGAGAGGGGGGGATCCCAATTTCTGCCAGATGAGGGTGGACATGACACATGTAGAGGCACCTTCATCAATAATGCATCGATGGATGACGAAATTCCGAACGGAAACACAAACTTGGAACGCTAAAGTGGAAGGCATGCGGGGTTCGGATTGGTCCAAATCAAATGCCATTAAACTCGAATCATTTGGATCAATAGCCCCAATGGCTGAGAGTAAAGTATTGCACTGCAAAGGGCAGTTTTTTAAGACTTCTAACGCAGACATGGCTGCGGGGGATTGGGCTAAGTCATCGACAATGCTGTAGTTGGACGCAACCCGCGCATTGGGGTTATTGTTGATACGGTGAAGTGGGAAACGAGGTGCTTTGGGAACGCCATCTAGTGGAGGTGGAGGTATACGTAACGCCTGATTAGTGGGATGAGCATTAGTGGGTTTATCGGCGGGAGGGGCTTCAGGGGTGGTGCCATTTTGGGTCCGCCAGGTCTGGAGGTTGACCTCATCGGAAGACATCATCAACAAGTGGTGGGTACCTAAGTCATGCATGGGTTGATCAGGAGCAGCGTAAGTGATTTGTTGTTGGGTTGGATCGTTGGCTTGAGGGGGAGCCAATGGTTGGGTGTTCACTACGCCTTGAGTTGGTAAGGGGTTTTGCAGCACCAAAGGTGGCTGCTGAGGTTGTGGGGGGTTGGGTGGTGCTTGAGGAGCCGCTTGCCCTTGGCGGTGGGCATCTTCAGCCCAAAGTTGCCGAACTCACTCCATGTATGGGAAAAAATGTGTGTAGTGGCCATAGACCCCGCAAATAGAACAAGGATGGTTTGTTCGCAAATTGGGGTTTTTAGCCTGCTTGGGCGGGCGATCAAGGTTTTGGTTAGCAGGGGCCGCATTATTATTATCAGGGGGATTAGGGGGTTGACCAGCTTAGTCTGCAGGTTGGTTATTCCCACGATTCCGACCCCTACCACGGTTTTGTTGGCCCTGGTTGCGTTGGTTGGTCTGGTTTTGCTGCGGGTTTTGTTGAGCGTAAACTTTCCCTTGGGCAGAAGGTGGATTCTGAGGTTGCGCAGGTGCTGGAGCAGGCTGCGGTGGATGATATGTAGGTGGAGGCTGCGCAGGTGCGGCAACTTAAGTGGGTTGCTGATAGGGCTGCGGAACGAGTTGTGGGTTTGCCACAGGGGCTGCCGGTGGCGGGTAATAAGCAGGTTGGGCTTGTGAAGGCGCAGGAGCTGGTGCAGCCTGCTAGTGGTAATAGGGTTGAGGTGCGACCTGGGGAGCATAAGCGGGAGTCGCGTGACCGAAACATTGCGGTGGACATGAGGGTCCATGAGAATGGTGGTGATGTTGTATGGGAGCATATGAGTTGGTGGCTCCAGGCTGTGAGGTAGCCCACGAAAGGTCAGGGCCAGGGGTAGGACGTGTTATGAAAAATGGTTGAGGATGTGAAGAGACACGGCCAATGATACCGTCGGCAGTGTGGGATGCCCCCGGCACATCGTGCTGGGAGGAATCGCCGCGAGGGGCGTCAGGTATGATGGTATAGAGATAACCTGACTGGGCGTAAATGAGGTCGAATTGTTGGGACTTAAGGATGGCCTTTTCTTCAGACTGGGGTCTTTCGGATGCCACATCCTTAGCAATGACAGGAAGAAGGGATTTGAGGAACCAATCTAGGAAGATCCGGTCATCTAATTTTATTTTGCATAAGCTACGGCGTCGACGCCACTCATGAATGTGGTCCGTAATGTGGATAGCCGTGTTCTGTCTGCACGATAGGAGGATCTCAACGCCCGCGTCATAGCGGACAGGTAATTGGAAGAACTGCAGGAAGGTTGATGCAAGGGAAGCAAAGGTGGCATGGGTTCCATGGGGTTGCTCGATATACCACTTGGCTACAGAGCCAGTGAAGGTGCGCTGTAAGAGACGGAGGCGGATAGAGTCATCCACTATGGAGTTGGAGGAACACCATAGATGGAAAGACATAACGTGGTTTTGTGGGTCCTCACCTGCCTTGCCCTCGAACTTAGGGATGTCAGAGGGGAGCTTGGTGGGCATGTGAGGCCACGCAGGGTTGTGTCGGATAGGGTCGTTGGTTAATCTGGCTAGGTCAGGCAGGTTGAGGCTAGCCATGAATGGCAAACTGGAAGAAGGATGTGACATGGTAGTGGGTTGGAACAAATTGAGGCCAATGCCCCCAAGTGGAGGGGTAGCGTTAGGGAGGTTGCCCCCAAGTGGGGGAACTAAGGTGATGTGGGATGGTCCTGCACCACCCTGGGTAGTGTGAGCCAATGATGGAGTGGGAATAGGTATTCCTGCTGCGGGAATAGTTGCCATGAGGGGAACGGTAGATGGGGGCCCCATGGAGGGCATACCCAAAGCAGGTGTGGTAGCTGGTGTAGTGGTGGATGTGCCACCAACGATCTCTACCAAGACGGGAGTGGAAGTGACGCCAGCCATGGGGCTAGTAGGGGCAGTGTAAATGGGGTTCTCAGACTTTGGCTCAGAATCGGAGGTAAAATAAGGGGCGTCACTATCGGGTGACAGAGTCCGACGCCGCTGACGAGTGGAGTCAAGTGACAAGGCTCGAGATCTATGATAAGTGGTATCAAGTGAGGATGATCTATGTCGATGACGGGTGGTGTCAAGTGAACCGTGCTGTGGGGGTTCACCCCTGAGGCACCGAGAATGTCTCGGAGACTCAATGGTGACAGATGGTGTCAAATCTCTATGGGTTGAGGTGGGTGAAAAAACAACTCAAAAATCCTAATGCAACCGAGTGTGCAGAAGGAGAGCTCGAAAAATAGGGCACTCAGGCCAACAACCAACTCAAAACACCCAATGTAACAGCTGTGCTACAATAGGTGGAGTGTCAACATAAATGGTCAGAATACCAACAAACAGCAGGTTTCCTAAAAAATAAAAAACGGTGGACTCACTAGACCAAAAGGAGGTAAGGGAGCATGCAAACACCTAACTAAAAGTATTTTGACTCAACTAGACATATCCTCTACAAGGTGATGAAATCCAAGTCAGACAATATGAATAGGAAAGCCAAGTGGCTAAGATATCCCCCTACCGGGAGGGACACCGGGAAGTCAAACGTAGAAGAGTGGCAACTAAGATACCCCATTCATGACACGTCCAGAAAGGTGAATCTGCTGTTTGGTCCTTTTACCGCAATACCCCTATACAGGGATATCCCGAGAACTGCGAAAGGTAGCCCTTCAGTTATTGAATGGAGTGCAGTATTCCACTCAGGCCTCCGGAACCAATCTCGCGACTTCAACCCTCCTAAGGGAGAGGCCCTCTGGTAAACTGGTTGTGACCGTGCCAAAAAGTACTAGGGGATTTTGGTTCCCTAATTGGACAGCAGCTATGTCTCAAGTGTAAGTAACCGAGGGGTGTTATTGGAAGCCTATCCCCCCGATCCTACCTAACTACAAAGATTCTTTTGTGTTCCCCAAGTGGGGTTAGAATGTTGGTTGAGTTAAGTAGTTTTTTAAGTCTTACTTGAATTAGGTGACAGAGTGTGTGCTCGTGAGGTGATGAACCCGAAATAGAAGTGCCACACAAAGGGGCAACCTTCTAATCAATAATATTGAATCCACAACTTTAACATGCAAAATTTTCTGAAAAAAATGCTGAAATTTCAAACAGATTCTGTAAAATGGAATAGAAATTATGTTGCAGAAAAGGCTGTAAGGAAGTAAGGCTGCAGGTGGAACAGATGGCTGTGCAGATGCAGAAAATATTGCAACAAAGGGGCTGGGTTTAAAAATAGTAAAATATACAGAAGACAGACCGCAGGTTTGAGGCAAAAGCGAGTGGTCGGACCGCAGGTTTGAACGAAACAGGCGCTGACAGGTCGCGGCTTTCTGGATGACAGACGCGGTCTGATCGCAGGGAAAGGGATGAAAGTCGCGGTCGGGTCACAGCTAGGTGGCTGAAAGCGACGTTCGGGTCGCAGCAAATGGGCTAAAAGTCGCGGTCGGGACGCAGCTAGGGGGTTGAAAGCGGCGTTCGGGTCACAGCAAATGGGCTGAAAGTCGTGGTCGGGACGCAGCTAGGGGGCTGAAAGCCGCGTTCGGGTCGCAGTAAATGGGCTGAAAGTCGCGGTCGGGACGCAGGAAAATGGCCGACAGGCGCAGCCAGATCGCAGCAAACAGGCTAAATAGCCGCGGTTGGATCGCAGGTAACAGACTTGAATCCGCCGGCAGGGCGCCGGAGACGGTCTGATAGCCGCGGTCGGGTCGCAGGTAAAGGCCTGAAAGACACGGTCGGGATGCGACTGCAGAAGGAAAAAATGCGGTTTACGGCAGCCGAAAGGAAAAAGCTAAAAAATTTCTTAAACTAAAAGCAGAGATTCAAAAGAAAAAACCAGCGGAGTCGCCAAAACTGTAGCTAGGGTTTTACCCCTAGCTTGTGCGAATGAGCACCTACTAAGGATAACTGGCTCCTTAGTAGCAGTTTAGTAAAAAGTAAATAACAATGCTAAACAGAAAAACGAACTACTCTAAATATATGCATGAAACAAAACAACAAAATGTAAATAATGGTTTTTATATTGATATTACCTCCGGTGTGAAGGTTGGTGAAGCTCTTCGCAGTGATCCAAGACGGTTGCTCCAAGCTCTAGCATGCTCCTTCTCCTTCTCCGATGGTGGAAATGGGCCAAAAAGGGGCTCTCAATGGTGAAAGTAGCTCAAGAGTGAGCTAGGGCTTCCAGAGCTGTTTTGGCAGAGTAAGGATGCTTATGACTGTGGATGTGAAATAAGGGGTCTCCATCACCTATTTATAGTTTTTTAGTGGTGGAGTGTTGGCCCATGGTTTTGGAAACCATATGGTTTAGGGCAGCTGTTTAGGGTTTTTTCCTCCTTTTCCTCATTATTTTATATTTTTTCTTCCCTTTTGGGGATTTTTGCTATTTTAGAGGAATTTTGGATATTTTTGGAGGAAAAAAGGGGTTTTTTGGCCTTTTGGAGGCATTTTAGGCCTTTTGGAGGCTGTTTAGATGGTTTTATGGCCTTTTGGAGGCATTTTAGGCCTTTTGGAGGCTTTTTAGTGGGATTTTCAGGAAAATATGGTAGGAAAATGGACAAATGAGCCATGTAGTGGGGTAGATGAGGTAGTGAACACTTTTTGGGTGTTAACAGATCTTGACAACTACTATACTCTAATGTTTCCATTTCGAATTTTGATACGTTATGTTGAAAATGCCTACTACGCCACAATGAATGTCCACAATAACATCCCAAGTAACAAGTAATAGAATGTTCAAATAACATTGGAAATAACAACTAATAAAATGCCCAAGTAACAACTAATAGAATGTCCAAATAACATCCGAAATAACAACTAATAAAATGCCCAAGAAAGCATCCACGTTAATGTCTTAATATGAACTTTTACTCTTCGTCACTCTTGCATCCCATCAAATGTCCTAAACCTATCAAATTAATGCCCCTACTTGCATCCAACCTTATGTTCAATTCGGGTGTTCATAATTGCATCAACTTTATGTCCAATTTGGGACTACACTAAGTTGTTATCCCTAAAGTGACTCACTAAGTTCAATTTGTTAGACTAAGATGCATTGTTTTTGGCCGACCACCTTTTTTTTTCAATATGTATTTATAAGTGTAATTATAATGTTAGTTTGTATCAATAATATTTTTTCCTCGTAAACAGGAGAGAAATTTATATTCATTTATGAATCACCTTTTACATTGGTTTTATGTTTTGTAAACAGCCAAAAAGTTAGATATATGTTTGAAAAAAACATTATTATCTTTTGCATCAAAACAACCGAAGGCTTGTATGTAAAGACCAATATACAAGATTAATCAGCTTGGAAACTTTACATAAAAGCTATATAAAATTAATCAGCTTGGTTTTCCTCACAAGCCCATAGGGAGCAACAATTTTTTTGGTAAAGGTAACAACCTCATCGTCATCTACTAAGCTCTAAAGCTTTCGTGTATCACCTAATACAGACCTCACATGTCCTATTGCCTCAATAACATTACCAGTACCGGCTTCTCCTCAAGTCTTGTTCATTGCAACTCCTTCGGCAATCCTTCTCACCACCTCACCAAGGTTTCGACATCTACAGACAAACGATATACAGAAGTTATGTTTGTTGATATGGTGCATGTCATCTGCAACAGCGAGAAATTCATTCTCATCAATGTAATCAATACCAATTGCTTCAATAATTTGGGCTTCAACAAAATGACCTATTCTTGCCTTGGCCATGACAAGGATGGTCACAACAGGCTTAATTTCCTTGATGAGCCCACGATCACTCATCCAAGCCACTCCCCCTTGAGCTCTAATATCAGCAGTCAAACCTATTTACATTGTTAAATTTTAAATAAAACCTAAACAAAAATTATATATATATAACAAACCGTTTTTGTTTATTTGTTGTTGATCATGGAAAGATTCGATACAGGTTCGGATGCTAAGCTTTATGGAGCTTTGAAGTTAACCTAAAACAACATGTGACAATGTCAGGAACATTGCCACCACGTGGCTCTTGTTTAATGTTTTTAAAAGTTTCAATCATATTAATAAATTACAAAAAAACTATATTAGTTTTAAATTAGAATTATTTTTTCAATTATCAAATCATATAAAAGAGTTATATTCCCATATGCGATTACATAAAGCAATATATATAAATGTTGAGAACATTACAACGGTTGATTAACAATGATTAATCATAAAAGTTTTAATGGTGCTGAATTTTAAATGGATCTATATAAGATGTTGTTTACTCTTTTGAAATGTAATTTACTTTAATTTTGTACATTCTAATTACAACATTTTTTTAAAAGAAAGTTCGTAAGCCTTTCCCTTACCGCCAATATATCCATGACTCCCTAGAAAAACAATGCACACGACTCATTGGAGGGATGGGTACCTTAACTCACTCTTAGAGTGTAGGTGGGATTATGTCCACAGATATCTAAATAAAAAAATTTGTGGAGGATTTTTAAAAAGAATTTGTTATTATATGTAAGATTTGAATTATATGTCTTACATTTTTTTAATGAATTAGATATGGTAGTATAAGAATTTACAATTTAACTTTTATATTTTAAAATGATAAGCTTTATAACAATATACTAATAATAAGTTTATGGTATAAAGAAGTTAAGTTATTCTAAGTTATAGGTGCGTGTTGTTCCTCGGTTGGCTATCAAGTTATTTGATGGTGTTTAAGCATCCATGATGTCATTTGTATTTCTCTTGAGTAGAGATCTAATATTATGCCATGAACCATGTGTGTTTAGTGATTAATTTTCACAAAGTTGTATTGTTATCTTTTGTGAATTTGTTTGCTACATTGAATTTTTTTTTTCATTTTTGCCACAAGGAATTAGTGACTATGTGCTTAAAAAATCTAGTTACCATAGTTTTTTCAAGTGATTGACTATTAAATATGAGCAATTTTGAGTGACCCAATTATAAACGATTAAATTTAACGACTAATCTAGTCACGAGTTAATAAATATGACTAGACAATAAGTGACAGTTAAAAATGACTAGTGTAAACGACCGACTTAGCCACGACATAAAAATGACTAGCTACAAGAATATGAATTATTTATTTATGTTAGTAATTTTTAATTGTGTCACTCCTACAATATTGGAAAATTGCAATTGTGACAATGAAGTGTTACAATTTAGTAAATTTTGTAAATTGTCTACCTTCTATCTCTAACCATGTGTACTTTACAATGAGTCTGAATCCAAAATGGAATTTGTGGGGTCGGGAATATCTAGTGTTTTTCCCACATGGAGATAATTGTTGGGTCTCCCAAATATCGTATTTTCATCCTATTTTCCCTTCGTTATTCCTCACACTCATCCCTATTCATCACTCCATTAACCATTTCCTATGTCATTTTCATAAATAAATATGGGTTACCTTGTATTTTCCAAATTTATTTATTTTTAAGTATTTTAAGAGAATCTATGATTAAATATTAGAAAATTAACATGCTTTCATTTATATCTCAAAGTTGTGTGAGCTTTGTGATGTGTAGGAATATTTGAAGATTTTCAATAAATGGATTATTCAAAAGCTTCTCAAATATTTCCTCAACCTTTTCAATATTTGGAGATAATTGTTCAAGATAATTCCAAAGAGGAATATCATGAGAGAATTTGTGAGGATTTGAATGGATAAATATTTTGTAATTATGGAAAATAGGTTGAGAAAAGAGTGGATCTATATTTGAAAACATTCATGTATAAATAAGAGGGTTTTCTCTTCATTTGGGAGGAGGCCTCTTTAGTGGTGTGGAAGTAGATAATAGTTTATGTAAAGTCTTTTGAGACTTAGTCATGGCTTTTATTCTTTTGTAATGGATTTGATGTTTTAGAGTAAATACTTTGATTTCTCAATAATGATTTTGATTTATTTATTATGAATTAGTAGTGTTGATTTTATGTGAGCTCACATGTCGAATGATCGATTGTTTTAGATTAGTTTATTTCATTCATTCGTAGATTAGATTTATTTTCATACAATTTCATGCTTTCATAATTAGATTCTATTTCATTATTGTGTTTTATTTCTTAGCATTAGATTAGATTTATTTAACACAATTTCTTGCTTATCTGGATTTACAGTCGTATGTGTCTTTCATTTTCAAGCATTAGAATAGGTTAGTGTCACTTTGATCCTACATATATTTTGCTTGTGCCTCTAAGTTTACTTTCTTCATGGATTGATAATTTATGTCGAAATAACTATTATATATTTCACTCGACATTTTGGCGTCGTTTCCAGGGAGGTGCTAAAAGGGTATAAGAGTTTAGATCGCTAGAGAGGTTGATTTTTATATTACACAACAGGGGGGAGGGGAAACGATAAGACACAAGGATGACTTCAATACAAAATTTCGTAGTGTAACAACCTGACGCATCCACTTTGGTGGGTCACCACAAATCCTTGGTGTTCCCTTTGTATGTAAATATGTTGTTCCTATTCGCAAAGCGTGATTTACTTTTCATGTAAGAGTGTTTATTTCTTTGCAAAGTGTCTACTTTTCCTGCAACATTTTTCTTTCATTTTCTGCAAATGTGAGTTTGTTTTTATGCAAGTGTGTTTTCATCTAGTTTATCATTTTTCATTTACATTTTTTGTAGTGTAAAGTTTGGATTGTGTTCGTTAAGAATTAGTTTTTTTTTTCTTTCGTATGAGTTTGCTTTTGATTTTGTACTTGTTCATCTTTGGTTTTGTACTGGTTTTGCATTTGTCATGAACTCATTTTTCTTTCTTCTACCATTTGATTTCATTTCAGTAAAATGATTTTAGGATGAATATAAGTTTGGAATTACTCACCCAAATCCTTGCAAAATCCAGAGTCTCCTCTTCTCAAGAAGAAGAGATTTTGACCGCAATTAAAGATGCAACCACTCCTCTAGAAGCGAAGGAAGAATCGACACTTGAAGAATCATGTATATCAGATGAAGAAAAAATATTTGAACATGAGATCAAGGAAGACAAAGAGGAGTTACAACATGATCTAAATCAGGAGAAAAATGAAGCCTGTGATAGCCTTATTGAAAAATGGTTCCAAGTAAGTATTAGGGTAGATCAGTATTTTTGTTTTTATTTAGTTAAATCATATTTACAACAACTAGATTTCCTTATTTTTGTATATTTCCATTTTTCATTCGCAAAATGGACAGTGAACCTATTTTTATTACTGTTGAGTGTATGGCTACACTAGAAGTTTGATTACACATAATTAATTTTCTCTTCCCAATTAGAATAAGGTAGGTAGGATAAACGAATAAAACATGTTTTTTTTTTCAAGTCTTTGTTTGGAATAAAGATCAGAAAGTATAAATATCAAGTATGTCTATAAACATTTTTCAGGAATAAATTGATGTTTTGCAAACATGCTTAATGGATTTTATTTTTAAGCTGCAATTCATTATGTCTCCATTTGCTAAAAAACATTTCAGTTTGTTTTAAGTAAATTTTTCAGTTTTGCATTAGATATAAATTTTTAATATAAGAATAATGTAAATAAAACAAAACATTAATTTTTTTTAATAAAACAAAACATTAAATTTTTTATAAAACAAAACATTAAAACTAAAAAAAATAAAATTATAATTTAATAATAAACCTGAAAATTTTATCCTTGGTCTGAAAAGTTAAGCATGTGCTCATAAATTAATTGGAGGGCCCACAATAGGCTGCACCCACTACTTTAATCTCAAATGTGTTGGACATTATCTTGAGAAAAGGTGGTTATAGCGGAGAAAGCACCAGTAACGGAGGCGATAAAACCCGAATTAGTTAGAGATAAAGATCGAGAGTCTCTAGGTTCAAAGCCAATCTATAATATATCTGCGATTACTTTTGCAGCTACATTTTGTGCATTCTTCCCAAATTTAAAACATTCTTGCTCTTGTGCTTGCAGTGAAAATACAACAAAACTGAAGTGCAGTGAAGGTTGTGTGATGTAGCATTCAAAATAGTCTTTTTCAATTGTATCATTTCGTAGAAAACATAGACTCCCAGATCTTGAACTCATCCATATCTGAGCCTTTGCAAATGCAATGTTTCTCAAAAAACATATATTCCTATATACTTAGACTCATATAGATCCAATCCTTGTGAGAAAAGTATTTTTGAAGGCCCGGACTTTTGGATTCCCAGATTCCTAGAATCGTCTAGATTTGGTTCTCTGTAAGTGAATTATTTCTTAGGAAACTACGACACTCATATCCTAGAATCATTTTAATATAGTCCCTTGTGGGTGAAGTGTTTCCTTAATAATTTTCTTTCCTTCGTCTTGGCTACGGATGCCTTCTCACTCGACTAACAAAACCTACTACGGGATATCATTTTGATATTTAACTCAACCTGGACTAGGTGGTGACTTGGTCAATGATTCAACGGGTAATGATCCCATGGCTAATTATCTCATAGAAAATTATAGCTTGTATAGTAGCTCATTCATTAGACCTTGATGAGGGCACAGGATCAACTAATTTGCTATTAAGTTCGATAGATGAACATAAAATACAATAAAATATGAAAATTTTAAATTCTCACATTACCCAGACCTGAAGTATTAAGGTTCATCGTTTGCCTTGGTTCAAGAAAAGAGTATAAATGAAACTGTCCATCTTGCGATTGATTGAATTGCTCATGGACTTTGTTTCTCGTTTTTAACTTTCCTAAGTCTCTGTCACAGCTAAGCTCCATGCTAAAACAACATGGATAGGTAGGGAATGGGATTTGGTCAACGATTCGTAGCTCAAATTGAGTGCACAAATTTTGGGAGCAAATCCCATCTATTTCCTTTCCATGAATGTTAGGTGAAGTTATTTGAACGAGAAATTTCAGGAGTATATAAATGGTCACGATAACTTCTTGCGCCAATACCAAATCTAAGATTAAATTTCGCAACTCTAACACCTGACTTGGCGTGAAAATTTATGATGCCGCATGAACAAGAATAATCATTTCGGGAAGATCAGCTTATGTCGGTTGCAGCCCTAGTTTCAACTTCAACAATGGCATTTATCAGTCCACTAGAATCCAATTCTAAACCTTCACTTGCGATTTATGGAAGTATCTCTGAATCACCCCTTCACCTGTCCAATTTCACTTCTATCCATCATTTCTTGCGAATGCATTTAAAAATCAATGCAGATCGATCCAACCATCTTTGCGTCGCCATCTAGGTATCTGTCCAATAGGTCCTCTTTGCTTCGATCATTGTTGAAGAATCCATGATGAGGGGACTATAATTGAATACGTTGGCTCAATAAAAAAACAAAACAATGCATATAATATTAAGGAATATATGGTCTGCACAGACAACATGCTCGAAGACCAGTTTCCTTGGGATCATATACATATCAATAGATAGAAAACATGGGCCAAGAGCTGCCATGGCCATCTCAATGAAAATTAAAGATCCAACATTTCAAAAGATTCCTATATAGTTCTGCATACAACTTCAACACAGGTGTAGTACACTGTCTTTTTGTGCATCCCCTAGGTGTCTATTGCTTTGCTAGTGAATCAATACAACAACTTCATCAATATCACCATATCTCAGCACTTCTATTGTGGGTCTCTTTTTTTTTCAAGGTCAAGGGTTCTCTGCTGTAGATCAGACATTTCTATGTCGTAGAACATCCATGGGTTCATCTTTCAAATGATGGCTCAGGCCTGAGTCCTATCCCATATTTGCAGCCACTAGTGCAGTTGTTACCATGTGTTTCTTCCAATTGAGTCGAAATTTGTTCACAAATCCAGAAGTGAGACTACTCAAAGAAAACCAAGCAGCAGGAATACTTGAAAACTTTGAGGAGGGAAAGAAATATGCCGAACATTAGCTCAGGAAATATGTTAGCAAAAAACTCCCTGAGATCATGCCTTCCATAAACGAGTGCTTCATTGAATCTAAGTGACTTGTTATATCGTGCCTTCCATAAATAAGTACTTCATTGAGTCTAAGTGACTTGTTAATTTTTGGTGGTAAACATTGTTCAATAACAAATTACCATATTTGACAAGAATTTTATGTTGAACAACCAATAGAAGGTCTGAAAACATATTTTTTTTTATTTTATTACATTCTGGATCCAAACTTCTTGTCATTAATGCTGCAATAGACAGTAACGCATGCATAAAGCTGCTGAGCCATTATAAAATTTATCAAGCAACCTTTTTAGTGTTGTTTTTGGTTAAGTTGGATTTACGTATGGGTTTAGTTTAAAATGAGAATGTTATTGGTTGAATCTGGAATGCAATATGTTATCTTAGTTTTTTTTAAAGAAAAAAAATGGAAAACATAATAAAACAATAAAAACTTTGTGAATTAAACTTTTTGTAAATTAAATTGTATACAAAAAAAGTTGCAAATGGATTTCAATTGTTTCTTCAAACAATATAGAAACAATGCTTTTTATGCTAAGTTGTTTCTTGGAATCACTTCAAGTGGAAATCAACAATGAGAAAAGTGCACCATGACAAAAGGTAAAAATGCACTTTATTTTTGAATTTTGATTTGCTTGCATTTGTACTTAGTTCTCCATTTTACGATGATCTCACGAGTTTGATTGTAGGATTAGTACTAACATATTTTAGGTTCAAAGACACTCGTATTACATGCCGAAGTGATTTTCAAGAATCATAAAATATTTTCAGAAAACATGTTTCATCAAAAGCTTGAAGGAGCTGAACTTTGTATCACGTTTGTTATGTCATTTTCCGCTATAAAGAGCCTTTCATAAAACCAATTACACCATGACATGATCATTTACCCTTCTCCTTCAAAGCTTGTCAATCATCCATGTTGGAGTCTACTGTTTTATTGCCTTACACATCATGACTTCTCGCATATCTAATTTTTCGATTCGCATACATTTTGCTTCATATTCAGTTCATCTTTTTCTTTATGAATAAAACCATTCAACTCCCTTTCCATGACTACATTGCCTTGTTTTCATTTCCATAAAAAATTGTCTTTACATGAGATATTTTCATCTATAGTCCTACCAATCATTTTGTACAACTCATGTTGACTGATGTGGGATTCCTTAAGGCCCACCTTTCAACAAGTATTGACACATCGACCTCAGCACCTTATCTGGGATAGAGACTAGAGTTCCTTTTTTTTTTAGTACCTTGAGGCTTGCATGCCTTATGGAAATTTATCTTGCTAACAATAATGAGAATACATCAATGTCCCTTGATCATTAGATCTTGCAAGTGGCTCGACATCAGCTCATTTATCGCACTTTACAAGATGTACTTAGGTACCTTGGAACTCATTGACATCAATGGTGAGTTTCCTCGCATTGGTTAATGGAATCCATCAATGGGTGGTAATTCAATGACTTCTTTCCATGTTCGACATCGACACATTTATTCGCATGGTAAGAATTGTACCATTGGGTTTTGTAGCAGGTGAAGACTATATACTTTTCACGAATCCATTAGTAGTTTTGCAGCAGTATACTTCCAACCATATGCGAGTACCATAGTTCCACTTTCTGATTTTGACTCATACAACCAATCAGTTCAAGTTCCTTCATCTCAAAGTCCATGATCCATCAGCTGCATCAGCCACATTCCTATTGCACTGTTCATCAGCTTTTTGGGTAAGTGGAGGTATGTTGTTTTCTAATCTTTAACCATGTAATTCCTTAAATGCTAGAAAATGAATGAATTTGGAAAATTCCCTCGCCATGTTCATAAACTTAACACATATTCAGTTGGGGGGGGGGGGGGGGGTGTATTCATTGCCATTTACACATACCGTCATCTCATTTACCATTGACCAAGATGTCTCTTCCAAATTGCACTTTGTTACAATTTGATCTAGTTTTGGCATGATTCATAAACATGAAGAAAATGTAAATCGACGGCTTATTATTTCTAGTGCATGTGTACTTTCAAATCTTATGTATTCTAGCGATAAAAACAAATTAATGTTGTTTACACAAGAACCAACATTTTTCATCTTCATGGTTGTCACACAAGAACCAACCATAAGAAAAAAAAGTAAAAGAAATGGTGTTGTTAACACAAGAACCAACATTTGTCATGGTTGTCACACAAGAACCAACCATAAGTAAAATCAGCTGCTACTCATGTATTTCACATCATGGAATGATTTATTATTAAACACATTGTCATGCAAGACCAAAGTTAAGAAGCCAAAAAGTTTATGCATTGTTGCATGAGGACATGCAACAAGTTTAGTTGGGCGGAGATTTTGGGTTGCCTAAATGTCATATTTTCATCCTATTTTCCCTTCACTATTCCTCACACTCATCCCTATTCATCACTCCATTAACCATTCCCTATGCCATTTTCATAAATAAATATGGGTTACCTTGTATTTTCCAAATTTATTTATTTTTAAGTATTTTAAGAGAATTTATGATTAAATATTAAAAAATTAACATGTTTTCATTTATATCTCAAAGTTGTGTGAGCTTTGTGATGTGTAGGAATATTTGAATATTTTCAACAAATGGATTTCAAAATCTTCTCAAATATTTCCTCCACCTTGTCAAGTTTTGGAGATAATTATTCAAGAAAATTCCAAAGAGGAATATCATGAGAGAATTTGTGAGGAATTGTGAGGATTTCAAGGGATAAATATTTTATAATTAGTTAAAAATAGGTTGAGAGAAAAGTGGATCTATATTTCAAAACATTCATGTATAAATAACTCTAGGGGGTTTCTCCTCATTTGGGAGGAGGCCTCTTTAGTTGTGTGGAAGAAGAGAATAGTTTATGTAAAGTATTTCTAGAGTTAGTCATGGAATTTATTCTTTTGTAATGGATTTGATGTTTTAGAATAAATACTTTGATTTCTCCATATTGATTTTGATTTATTTATTATGAATTAGTAGTGTTGATTTTATGTGAGCTCGCACGTCAAATGATCGATTATTTTAGATTAGTTTATTTCATGTAATTTCATGCTTTCATAGATTATATTTATTTTCATACCATTTCATGCTTTTGTAATTAGATTAAATTTCATTCTTGTGTTTTATTTCTAAGCATTAGATTAGATTTCTTTAACACAATTTCTTGCTTATATAGATTTACAGTCACATGTGTGTTTCCTTTTCAAGCATTAGAATAAGTTAGTGTCACTCTAATCCTGCATATATTTTGCTTGTGCCTCTAAGTTTACACTCTTCCTGGATTGATAATTTATGTCGAAATAACTATCATATATTTCACTTGATAATAATGTTAGGGTTTTGTGGATTATTGCAGATGACGTGATTTAGTTCATATTGCTCGTCGAGTATAATATTGGGATCACAAATCCCAGATGATATATATGTTGGAAAACCATTTTTCTATAATGGTTTCTTGCACCTCGAACTTCAGAGGTCCAACAAAGTAATTGAATGAAATTTCTCTTGATAATCTTTATCCTTGCTGCACCATTGAAGCAAATCGTTAAGCGCCAAAGGAAAATTACTAGGTGCCTACAATTACGAATTAGGTAGAACTAGTACCATATTGATACCCAGAAGAATCATAGCTAGTTGTTGATCCTTCAATGTGAGAGTCCCCATTCCCATATTGCATTGCTTTTCTAACTTCAATATAGATATCATTATCTATGATCATTTAACTAGCTACACCAGTCAATGTAGCTTCATCAGGCTCAGATCCTTTAAACGTCGTCGTAGTTGATCCATTAATTGAACCAGTTGAAGCACCAAGAACAGTATTTTAACCAATTGAAGACTCAATTATAAACTGGGGTGTTGACCCATAACCAGTCTTAGATCTATATGGAGTAAAGGAAGAGGCACCATCTCATATTTTCAAGTAAATATTTTGATTCCTCCTCTTACAATTTTGACCTCACAGAATATGATACGTATAATGCAGTGATGGCCTCTCCTTATCACTATCAAGTTAAACCTCCTTTCTGCATTGGTAGCTAGGTAAATTTTGCATCTGACATCACCACCCACCTGATTCATGATGTGCACACACTACAAAAAATACCCTTTTGGGGGCGGTTTTGATACCCCCCCCCCCCCCC